>ML280487.1:0-24775 GCA_005239495.1 Nicotiana undulata
TCACCCATATCCCCACGATTAAGAATATACAATTTGTTTTAAGATTCGACCCCAAATTGGGTCGAATCACCCAAAAATCCTAAAAACCTAATACTATCCATTTACCCCAATTTCTACCTTAAATTGCATGTTTTAGGCTTAGGAATTCAATAAAGATTAATGGAAAATGAAGAAAACAAGTTAAGATTCACTAACCCACGAAGTATTGGTGAAAGGAAGCTTCAATGGATGCCTAAGGGGCTTGGGGAAGGAGGAGTTCGTGTATTTTTATGAAANCAATGGATGCCTAAGGGGCTTGGGGAAGGAGGAGTTCGTGTATTTTTGGAGGAATCCCGTCTAAACACTGTTCTGGAAATTAATATTTCAACTGGGAAATTTTCGCACCTGCGGTATCGCAGGTGCGGAAAAGGTATCGCACCTGCGGACTTGGGCTAGCCCAGAAGGGGCTGCACCTGCGGAAAGGGGACTCGCACCTGCGGAAGCCGCTCCTGCGGAATTTGGTCGCCCCTGCGGGAAAACTCGCACCTGCGATGGCCTGGACCGCACCTACGGTCACGCGCCTGCGGCCTGAGTCTCGCGCCTGCAGACTTTGGGCAAAGGGCTGGGGATCGCACCTACGAGGCTGGGACCGCAGGGGAGGTCCCGCACCTGCGGCTGGGCAACCGCACCTGCGGTCACACCAGCTGTTGTGCACCAGCAGTGGTTTTTGCTGGTNCAAAACTTATTTACTCAAATCTTAAGAACTTTAAAATTCTAGAATTCATTTCAATACGTCGAACCGGCCTGAACTGCTCGGAATGACTTCAAACTTTGCAGATAAGTTATAATTGACACCACGGAACTATTCCCGGTCTCGGAATCTCATTCGGACCTCGGGCACATAACATCACTTTCCAAGTCGCATTTCAAATTCTTTAAAACCTCAAAACCTCATTTTTTATCCGAAACCACTCAATTCACGCCCGTTTTACCCCAAATTCCACAGATATGACAAATAGTATATAATAAACCTGTTCCGGGTTCCGGAACCTCAATACGGACCCGGTAACGAGGTTTCCACATAATCATTCACTTTCATATTCCTTTATTATTTCCAGAAAATAATTTCTTTTAAAAATTCATTTCTCGGGCCTGGGACCTCGGAATTCGATTCCGGGCATATGCCCAAGTCCCATATTTTCCTACGGACCCTCCGGGACCGTCGAATCACGGGTTCGGGTCCTTTCACCAGGAGTGTTGACCAAAGTCAACTATATTCATTTATTAATTATCAAAACTCATTCTTTTATCAGTTTTTCACATATAAGCTTTCCGGTTACACGTCCGGGCTATGCACGCATATCGAGGTGAGGCTAACGGAGGCTCTCAGAGCCTCGGAACACAGATATAGCTTAAACTACGTAAGATGACCTTTTAGGTCATCACAGTTACCTAGGTTCCTACCACCCCCAGGGTGAGCACTTTCTAGGATCCCTGAGACTCCTCCGAACTCTGACACACTGGGGTTGGCCGTCCAATCTTTTACAAACTACTATTTTTCTAAGTAAGATTCTGGTGTGAGCATTTCCCGGGGTCTCTGAGGCCCTTGGGAACTTTGACACACCAGAATCCCAATTTTGTGTATCATGGATGGACCACCTGTATACTTGCTTTGCTTGGATGCCTGGTTTCCAGGTTAATATTGGGCATGCCAAGGCTCCCTATAGTGTAATGAATTTTGCTATGTAATTTATTCATTATTGGGCTGTAATAATATAATAATCTCTGTAATAAACAGATCTGGGGTTATTAGTAAAAGTTGGGGGTGGTGTTTTCTTTTATATATCTTTGTTCAAACTCGGGTAGAAATCCTGCCTATAGGTTATTATGTTATTGTATGAATGTTATTGCTCGCCTAGAGATCCTGCCTATAAGATATTTTCCAATTGTTTGTGACTCTGAATTTTCATGCTTTTGGCATACTAGAAATCCTGCCTATAGGTTTCTGTCAATTCTGCATTAGAATCCATCTTCATAAGATTTCCACATATCTCTAATCTCGATGTGCATTAGTGATCATGCGAATAGGATCTCATTTGTGTAACTTAATAAACTTGCCTGGCAATTTGTTTAAAGTTTCTGCCCACATAGATATCATGCATATATGAGATATAAAAAATCAGTATTCTTCAACTTAGATATCATGCCTATCGGAGATATAAAAAATCAGTACTCTTCAACTTAGATATCATGCCTATAAGAGATATAAAAATCAATATTCTTCAACTTAGATATCATGCCTATAGAAGATATAAACAAATTAGTTTCAACACTTAGAAATTATGTTTTTAGGGGTTAAATTAATTCTGCAAAAGTATAAAGCATGCCTATAGGCTCTAAGGAGATAAAATCTGTTTTCATGAGTTAAAATCAGTAACTCGCTTAGAAATAATGTTATAGGTCTTTACTCAACCTGTGGATATCATGCCTATAGGATTTTTGATAATCAGTTCTGGTTGTGTCACGACCCCAAATCCCACCTTCAGGTCGTGATGGCGTCTAACGTTGTACCCGCTAGACAAGGCACAAATCTCACCGGCAGTCTAAGATCTCTACAACAAGAGTTTGAAATGAACAAGTACAACTGTATGGAAATAAAAATAAGACAGAGAGGAAAAGATAAATGGTGACGCCAAGGCCCACGAACGCCTACGGGACTACCTCGGTGTCGCCTGTGTGGACTGAAAGATACTCCCTCTATCAGTGTCCACTGGGTTCGGATCCGTAATCTGCACAACATAAAGAAGTGCAGGTATAGCATCAGTTGAACCGACCACATATACTGAGTAAGTGCCGAGCCTAACCTCGGCGAAGTAGTGACGAGGCTAGACACGCCAACAACAAATTACCTGTACAATTCTACAATATATAACAGGAAAATAACAGGAAACAAACAGTTATGTACGGCAAGACAGGGGACAAATAATGGGGAAAACAAGAGATAAACAGTAATGAATCACTAAGCAAGGCAACAGTATAGAAGAGTAAAAGTCAACAGGAAGTGACAACACAAACAAATATGTACACGGCATCACCCTTCGTGATTTACTCTCTTCCTCACCAAAACAAGTACACGACATCACTCTTCGTGCTTTTACTCTCGTCCTCACAATGCAATAAATAAATAAAAGGGCACGGCATGTTCCTTCGTGCTTTCAAATGTAAAATCATGGCACTACATCACCCTTCGTGCTTTTACTCTCTTCCTCACAATGCAATAAATAAATAAAAGGGCACGACATGTTCCTTCGTGCTTTCAAATGTAAAATCATGGCACGACATCACCCTTCGTGCTTTTACTCTCTTCCTCACAATGCAATAAATAAATAAAAGGGCACGGCATGTTCCTTCGTGCTTTCAAATGTAAAATCATGGCACTACATCACCCTTCGTGCTTTTACTCTCTTCCTCACAATGCAATGAATGAAATGAATACACGGCATCACCCTTCGTGCTTTACACTCTTCCTCACCCAATCAACATCAAACAACAACTTGGTAAGGAAATCAACAGTAGGGAGTACAATTCATAACCACCCAGTAAGGGGATAACAACCCAAAATAATACCGCCCGGTAAGGGACTCAGCTATAACCAATCTCATACGAGTATATAACTTGATAAAATCACTCCTCCACTTAAACAACTTATCACAAATCCTTAATCAAGTATTTTCAAACATTGAACAACTTCCAAAACGAATCTACTTCATAACACAATGGATATCGAAGCAATAACATGTAATACACCAAAACCGACTCACGGGCATGCTTGAAAACAATGTATAGGTACCCATCACCTCACCTATACATTGAACATGATAAAAACAAGTAGCACATACGACTCAATACCTATTCCCTCAAGCTGAAGTTAGGCCAAATATTTACCTCGATGCCACGAACACAATCAAGCCTCTACTACCGCTTTACCTCTTGATTCCACCACCACCTCGCTCTTATCTAGCCACAAGTTACTTAATTATATCAATAAATGCTAAACGAATAAGTTCTAATGCTTGGAAATGAGTTTTCTAAGGTTTTCTCCAAAAAGTCAAAAATCGACCCCGGGTCTGCTTGGTCCAAACCTGAAATTCGGACCAAAACGTGATTACCCATTCACCCCCGAGCCCGGGTATATAATTAGTTTTGGAATCCGACCCCAAATTGAGGTCTAAGTTACCAAATTTCAATATTCTTAGGTTTTACCCTAAATTCCCAATTCCCCCATGAAAATCCTAGGTTCTAGGATGAAATCTTGTAAAAAGAAGTTAAGGAGTAAAGAAAATGAGTTAGAAATCACTTACAAATGTTTTGGAGAAGAAAGAGTGTTTAGAAGATCGCCTCTTATGTTTTTAGGGTTTTGAAAAATAGAAAAAAACTGAAAATCCCGTTTATATATATACCCCTCCCAAGCCTCCACCGCGGACCGCGCTAGGGCGACGGCGGCCGCGAAGGCCTCAACTGTGGAACCTCTCTGAATCTCCCCCACCACGGGCCGCGCTAGGGCGACCGCGACCGCGAAGATCCACCGCGGACCGCGCTACAAGTTCAGAGACTTGACCCCTCTGATCAGCAACTGTTGTGTTCTAAGTCTAAAAACACCCCGAAACCTACCCGAAACTTCCCCCGAGCCCTCATGGCTCAACACCAATTATACACACAACTTCGAAAACATACTACGGACTCACTTGTGCAGTTACTCTACCAAAATAACATCAAACACAACGAATTAAGCCTCGAAATCATTGTAGTATTTCACAACATCTTAAACTCTCATATTTCCACTTTTAGCCCGAATCACGTCAAACTTAGTCCGTTTCTTACTAAATTCCACAAATAACTAATAATAAACATATTGAACCTGTCCCGGGCTCCGGAACCACAATACGGGTCCGATCACACAGGTTTCACATCAAATTTCATTTGCAAAGCCTTTATATTTTTTCAGAAAATAATTTTTCTTAAAAATTCATTTCTCGGACTTGGGATCTCAGAATTCGATTCCGGGGATACGCCCAAGTCCCATATTTTCCTACGCACCCTCCAGGACCATCGAATCACGGGTCGGGTCCGCTTACCAACAATATTGACCAAAGTCAACTATATTCAAATAATCATCATAAATTCAACATTTTATCAATTTTCCACATAAAGGCTCCCCGCCTACGCGCCCGGGTTGCGCACACATATCGAGGTGAGATAAATAGAGGCTTTCAGGGCCTCGGAACACATATTGAGTTAAAATTACACGGGATGACCTTTTGGGTCATCACAATCTCCACCTCTAAAACAAAAATTTGTCCTCGAACGGACATAGAAAGGTACCTGAGTCAGGGGAAATATGGGGATATCGGCTCCGCATATCAGACTCGGACTCCTAGGTCGCTGCCTCAACAGGATGACCTCTCCACTGAACACGAACCGAAGGATAACTCTTCGATCTCAGCCGGCGAACCTGCCGAGCCAATATGGCTACCGACTCCTCCGCGTAAGACAAATCCTTGTCCAACTGGACACCACTGAAGTCAAGTACATGAGATGGATCCGCAACATACCTCCGAAGCATAGATACGTGAAACACAGGGTGTACGGGTTATAAAATCGGTGGCAAAGCAAGTGTATAGGCCACCTCCCCTACCTTATCAAGAATCTAAAATGGACCAATGTACCTAGGGCTCAACTTGCCCTTCTTTCCGAACCTCATCACGCCCTTCATGGGCAACACCCGAAGAAATACTCGGTCTCCTATCATAAATGCCAAATCTCGAACTCGGCGATCCGCATAACTCTTCTGCCTGGACTGAGCTGTACGAAGTCTATCTTGAATGACCTTCACCTTGTCCAAGGCATCCTGGACTAACTCAGAATCCAACAATCTAGCCTCTCCCGGCTCAAACCATCGGACTGGCGACCGGCACCGCCTACCATACAATGCCTCATACGGAGCCATATGAATGCTCGACTGATAACTGTTGTTGTAGGAAAACTCAGTTAAGGGAAATAACTTATCCCACGAACCTCCAAAGTTGATGACACACGCCCGCAACATATCCTCCAAAATCTGAATGGTACGCTTGGACTGCCCGTCCGTCTGAGGATGAAACGTTGTGCTCAAATCAACCCGTGTGCCCAACTTACGCTGCAACACTCTCCAGAAATGAGAGGTAAACTGAGTACCTCGGTCTGAAATAGTGGATACGGTCACACCATGCAATCGGACAATCTCTCTCATATAGATCTTTGCCAACTTCTCCGCTGAATACGAAACTGATACAGGAATGAAGTGTGCTGACTTGGTCAGCCTATCCACAATGATCCACACTACATCAAACATCCTCTGAGTCCGTGGGAGTCCAACTACGAAATACATGGTGATACGCTCCCACTTCCACTCGGGAAGCTCAATCTACTGCATCAAACCACCGTTTCTCTGGTGCTCGTACTTAACCTGCTGACAGTTCAAGCACCAAGCTACATATGCTACAATATCCTTCTTCATCCTCTGCCAACAATAATGTTGCCGCAAGTCCTGGTACATCTTTGCGGCTCCCGGATGAATGGAATACCGGGAACTATGGGCCTCCTGCAGAATCAACTCACGAATACCATCAACATGAGGCACACAAATACGACCTTGCATCCTCAAGAATCCCTCATCATCAATTGTGACCTGCTTGGCACCTCTGTGCCGAACCGTATTTCTAAGAAAGCATAAATGACGATCATCATACTGCATGGCCCGAATACGATCATACAATGAGGAACGGACCACAGTATGGGCCAAAACACTACCAGTTTCAGAAAGCTCCAATCTCATAAACCAGTTGGCCAAAGCCTGAACATCCAAAGCAAGCGGTCGCTCTCCAACTGATAGATAAGCAAGACTACCCATACTAGCTTACTTCCGGCTCAAAGCATCGGCCACCATATTGGCCATTCCCGGATGATAAAGAATGGTAATATCATAATCCTTCAACAGCTCTAACCATCTCCTCTGCCTCATATTCAACTCTTTCTGCTTGAACAGATACTGAAAACTCTTATGATCCGTGAACACTTCACATGGCACCCCATACAGATAATGCCTCCAAATCTTCAATGCATGAACGATATCAGCTAAGTCCAAATCATGAACTGGATAGTTCTTCTCGTGAACCTTTAATTGACGTGAGGCATAAGCTATAACCTTGCAGTCTTGCATCAACAATGCACCCAGTCCAACCCGTGAAGCATCATAATACACGGTATAAGGCCATGAACCTGTGGGCAGAACTAACACTGGTGTCGTGGTCAAAGTTGTCTTGAGCGTCTGAAAGCTCGCCTCACACTCATCAGACCACCTGAATTGGGCACCCTTCTGAGTCAACCTGGTCATCGGGGCTGCGATGGATGAAAAGCCCTCCATAAATTGGCGATAATAACCTGCTAAGCCCAAGAAGCTCCGAATCTCTGTAGCTGAGGTGGGTCTAGGACAATCTCTGACTGCTGAAATCTTTTTGGGATCCACCTGAATTCCCTCTGCCGACACAACATGGCTCAGAAATGCCACCGAACTCAACCAGAACTCACACTTAGAGAATTTGGCGTACAACTGACTATCCCTTAGAGTCTAGAGGACGACTCGAAGGTGCTTCTCATGCTCCTCTCGGCTATGGGAGTAAATCAAAATATCATCAATGAAGACTATAAGAAATGAGTCCAAATAAGGCATGAACACTCGGTTCATCAACTCCATGAAAGCAGCGGGGGAATTTTTCAACCCAAATGATATCACCAAGAACTCATAATGCTCGTATCGAGTGTGAAAGGCTGTCTTAGGGATATTAGACGCCCTAATCCTCAACTGATGGTACCCAGATCTCAAGTCTATCTTGGAAAACACTATAGCACCCTGAAGCTGGTCGAATAAATCATCAATCCTCGACAAAGGATACTTATTCTTAATAGTAACCTTATTCAACTGCCGGTAGTCAATACACATCCTCATCGAGCCATCCTTCTTCTTAACGAACAACATTGGGGCACCCCTAGGGGAAACACTAGGCCTAATGAATCCTTTATCCAACAAATCATGCAGATGATCCTTCAACTCTTTCAACTCTGGCGGGGCCATACGATACGGCGGAGTAGAAACGGGCTGAGTGCCCGGAGCCAACTCAATGCAAAAATCAATATCCCTGTCGGGTGGCATACCTGGCAGGTCAGCAGGGAATACCTCTGGAAACTCACGAACCACGAGCACAGACTCCATAGAAGGAACCTCGGCACTAGAATCACGAACATAAGCCAAATAGGCTAAACAACCCTTCTCGACCATGCGCCGAGCCTTCATACATGAAATAACTATACCGGAAGAATGAATAGGAGTCCCTCTCCACTCCAAACGAGGTACTCCCGGTAAGGCCAAAGTCACAGTCTTGGCATGACAGTCCAGAATAACATCGTAGGGAGATAGCCAGTCCATCCCCAATAAAACATCAAAATCAACCATATCCAGAAGCAAAAGATCTACCTGAGTCTCCAAACCATCAATAACCACTAAGCATGAACGGTAGACTCCATCTACCACAGTAGAATCACCCACCGGTGTAGACACATATACAGAAGTACTCAGGGAATCATGGGGCATACTCAGATAAGGGGCAAAATATGAAGACACATATGAGAATGTAGACCCCAGATCAAACAAAACTGAAGCATCTCTACTATAAACTGAAACCGTACCTGTGATGACTGCATCGGAGGCCTAAGCCTCAGGCCTGGAAGGAATAGCGTAGCATCGGGGCGGAGCCCCTCCAACCTAAATATCACTAATAGGAGTTGGTGGCGCACTGTGGGATACTTGAAGTGCCGACTGGTATGGCCTAGGAGGATGACCTTTGCCGAAAGAATCTTTGCCTCCAGATGAGGCACCACTGAACCAGCCGAAATGACGAGGTCTTTTGTCAGACCCTTGACCACTCCCCTGTGACAAAACCATCTCAATCCTCCTAGCCATATTGGCCACATCCTGGAATGAGATGTCGGTACCTGTCTCCTTGGCCATCTGAAGTCTGATAGGCTGAGCTAGACCCTCGATAAACCTCCTCACTCTCTCTCGATCTGTGGGGAGTATCATGATAGCGTGTCGGGCCAGAGTAATGAACCTGGTCTCATACTGTGTAACAATCATCGATCCCTGTTGAAGGCGCTCAAACTGCCTCCGAAGATCCTCCCTCTGAGTAACTGGAAGAAACTTCCCCAAGAACAACTCGGAGAACTGAGCCCAAGTCAAAGGTGCAGACCCAGCTGGTCTGGTCAACCAATAATCTCTCCACTAAGTCTTGTCGGTACCAGAAAGACGAAATGTGTCAAAATCAACTCCATTGGACTCCACGATGCCCATGTTCCATAGAACCTCGTAACAACTGTCCAAATAATCATGGGGATCCTCTGCTGGTGCACCAGTAAAAGTAGTAGGGAATAGCTTGGTGAACCGATCTAATCTCCATAGGGCATCTGCTGACATAGTTGCTCCCTCCACTGCCGGTGCCACAATGCCCGGCTGAGCTACTCCGACTGTCTGAGGTGCCGGAGTTTGGAACTGAGTGGCTAACTGCTCTGGCGTGCGAGTAGCAGGAGTCTAGGTCCCTCCCCCAGTCTGAGAGATGGTTGGTGCTGTAGGAAGAAGACCGGCCTGAGCCACACTCTCCATAAGTCCCACTAAGCGGACTAGAGCGTCCTGAAGAACCGGGGTGGCAATGAACCCCTCTGGGACTTGAGCTGGTCCGACTGGAACCGTCTGAGCAGGAACCTCACCGGCAAAGTCTACATGTGGGTCCTCTGCTGGGGCTGCTACTCTGGGCTGAGCCCTTCCCCTGCCTCAGCCTCTAGCACATCCTCGTCCTCAGCCCCTCGTAGGAGCTGCAACAGGAGGATCGGGCTGCTGATTGGTAGATGAGAAGGCACACGTTCTCGCCATCTGCAAGAGAGTGGAATAGAAACTCAATTAGCATTTAGAATTTAAATTGCACGACAGGGAAGAAAAAATGTGAAGTTATTCCTAACTTTGCAGCCTCTGGGGGATAAGTACAGACGTCTCCGTACCGATCCCTCAGACTCTACCAAGTTTGTCTGTGAGTTGTGAGACCTAAGCAACCTAGTGCTCTGATACCAACTAGTCACGAACCCAAATCCCACCTTCAGGTCGTGATGGCGTCTAACGTTGTACCCGTTAGACAAGCCAACATTTAGGGTAAAATTCACTATTCTCTTTATTTATGACATCTAAAGGCAACAAAAAGCATGAACGGTTAACTAAGAATGCGGAAGCTACGAAGTTATCAACTTAATATAATAAACAATACGAAATTTCCGTACATAATCTCCCAGAACTGGTGTCCCAATCTCACGGACAGCTAAAATCTCTACAACAAGAGTTTGAAATGAACAAGTACAACTGTCTGGAAATAAAAATAAGGCAGAGAGGAAAAGATAAATGGTGACGCCAAGGCCCACGAACGCCTGCAGGACTACCTCGGTGTCGCCTGTGTGGACTGAAGGATACTCCCTCTATTAGTGTCCACTAGGTCCGGATCCGTAATATGCACAACATAAAGAAGTGCAGGTATAACATCAGTACAACCGACCCCATGTACTGAGTAAGTGCCGAGCCTAACCTCGGTGAAGTAGTGACGAGGCTAGACATGCCAACAACAAATTACCTGTACAGTTCTACAATATATAACAGGAAAATAACAGGAAACAAACAGTTAAGTACGGCAAGACATGGGACAAATAATGGGGAAAACAAGAGATAAACAGTAATGAATCACTGAGCAAGGCAGCAGTATAGAAGAGTAAAAGTCAACAGGAAGTGACAACACAAACAAATATGTACACGGCATCACCCTTCGTTCTTTACTCTCATCCTCACCAAAACAAGTACACGACATCACCCTTAGTTCTTTTACTCTCGTCCTCACAATGCAATAAATAAATAAAAGGGCATGGCATGTTCCTTCGTGCTTTCAAATGTAAAATCATGGCACGACATCAACCTTCGTGCTTTTACTCTCTTCCTCACAATGCAATGAATGAAATGAATACACGGCATCACCCTTCGTGCTTTACACTCTTCCTCACCCAATCAACATCAAACAACAACTTGGCAAGGAAATCAACAGTAGGAAGTACAATTCATAACCACCCAGCAAGGGGATAACAACCCAAAATAATACCGCCCGGCAAGGGACTCAGCTATAACCAATCTCATACGAGTATATAACTTGATAAAATCACTCCTCCACTGAAAAAACTTATCACAAATCCTTAATCAAGTATTCTCAGCAATTGAACAACTTCCGAAATGAATGCACTTCATAACACAATGGATATCGAAGCAATAACATGTAATACACCAAAATCGACTCACGGGCATGCTTGACAAACAATGTATAGGTACTCGTCACCTCTCCTATAGATTGAACATGATAAAAACAAGTAGCACATACGACTCAATACATATTCCCTCAAGCTGAAGTTAGGCCAAACACTTACCTCGATGCCACGAACACAATCAAGCCTCTACTACCGCTTTACCTCTTGATTCCACCACCACCTCGCTCGTATCTAGCAACAAGTTGGTTAATTATATACATAAATGATAAACGAATAAGTTCTAATGCTTGGAAATGAGTTTTCTAAGGTTTTCTCCAAAAAGTTAAAAATCGAACCCGGGCCCGCTTGGTCCAAATTCGAAATTCGGACCAAAACTCGATTACCTATTCACCCCCGAGCCCGGGTATATAATTAGTTTTTGAATCCGATCCCAAATTGAGGTCTAAGTTCCCAAATTTCAATATTCTTAGGTTTTACCCGAAATTCCCAATTCCCCCATGAAAACCCTAGGTTCTAGGATGAAATCTTGTAAAAAGAAGTTAATGAGTAAAGAAAATGAGTTAGAAATCACTTGCAAATATTTTTGAGAAGAAAGAGTGTTTAGAAAATTGCCTCTTATGTTTTTAGGGTTTTGAAAAATAGAAATAACTGAAAATCCCGTTTATATATACCCCTCCCAGGCCTCCACCGCGGACCGCGCTAGAGCTACCACGGCCGCGAAGATTCCACCGCGGATCATGCTAGGGCGACCGCGGCCGCGAAGGCCTCAACTGTGGAACCTCTCTGAATATCCCCCACCGCGGGCCGCGCTAGGGCGACCGCGACCGCGAAGGTCCACCGCGGACCGCGCTACAAGTTCAGAGACTTGACCCCTCTGATCAGCAACTGTTGTGTTCTAAGTCTAAAAACACCCGGGAACCTACCCGAAACTTCTCCCGAGCCCTCGTGGCTCAACACCAATTATACACCCAACTTCGAAAACATCCTACGGACTCACTTGTGCAGTTACTCTACCAAAATAACATCAAACACAACGAATTAAGCCTCGAAATCATTGTAGTATTTCACAACATCTTAAACTCTCATATTTCCACTTTTAGACCGAATCACGTCAAACTTAGTCCATTTCTTACCAAATTCCACAGATAACTCATAATAAACATATTGAACCTGTCCCGGGCACCGGAACCACAATACGGGCCCGATCACACAGGTTTCACATCAAATTTCATTTTCAAAGCCTTTATATTTTTTCAGAAAACAATCTTTAAAAATTTATTTCACGGACTTGGGACCTCGGAATTCGATTCCGCACATACGCCCAAGTCCCATATTTTTCTACGCACCCTCCGGGACCGTTGAATCACGGGTCCGGGTCTGCTTACCAATAATATTGACCAAAGTCAACTGTATTCAAATAATCATCATAAATTCAACATTTTATCAATTTTTTCATATAAAGGCTACGCGCCCAGGCTATGCACACATATCGAGGTGAGATAAAAGGAGGCTTTTAGGGCCTCGAAACACAGATTGATTTAAAATTACACGGGATGACCTTTTGGGTCATCACAGGTTGTCACTTATGCAAACCTGTAGGTTATTAAGAATCCTGGGCCCTAAAAAACTGTGATCTCATGTTGCTTGAAATATGCCCAGATTCAGATTTTAATTAAACCAGTAGGCAAGTTAGTAGGTCCCAATGCTCGTTTTAATAAGATGCTTTCTTGTACTCTTTTATGCTCATCTAGATATCCTACCTATAGGTTCCTAAATCAACAAAGTTGTCTGTTTTAATTGTGTGCATTTGTTGTCTATTTGTGGAGGTTAACATGAGCCCTTATTTGTTCCTTACATGATAAGTCTTATCTGATTTTTGTCTGTCGCCTAGCTTTTTCATTTTAAGCAACATAGGTGAGTCTATAACTATCCAAAAATAGAGGTCCTAAATACCTCCAGGACCATAAGTAAGGGACGTGTAGTGCACGCATAAGGTACGCATTAGAAGCTATTAGAACGCTTAGGTAATAACTGAAAGATAGTAATTGGGTAGTAAAGGAGATGATGACTCGTGCGCTAATACTATGTGTAGCACCCCAACTTGGGAAAAGTTACCAAGTATTGCATGGAAATGATCCTATAGGCTAAAAAAAACTAGGACCCCTTTAATTCCTGTTTTTAAAATATCATCTATTTGTCTAAACCATTTTATTTCCCCTTAATACTAATTCGCTTAATTAAGTTTGGCCGAGACCCACCGTTGTGGTCCTCGAGGGGTGCCTAACACCTTCCCCTCAAGGTAATTTTGAGACCTTACACAATCTCTGGTGATGCAAACTAGTTTCATGAGTTATTTGCTCTAGGTGCCCTAACGCACCATAATCCGTTAGGTGGCGACTCTTCAAATCCCATATCCCATCCCAAAAGGAAGGGAGTTGTACCAAAAAAATGTCGAAACCCGGATTCCGCGAGGAAAAAAATGGGCGCGACAGATAGATGATTTGGATGACAATAATACATGGAGCATTGTTGACCTGCCACATGGTAAGGTGCCAACTAGCTGCAAGTGGATCTTCAAAATTAAGTATAGAGCCTCAAGGAGGTGGAGAGATATAAGTCGTGTTTAGTTTCCAAAGGCTATAATCAAAGATAAGGTCTTAACTATAACGAGACCTTCTCCCCAGTAGCCAAAATGGTGACAGTCAGGATAGTGGTAGCTTTTGCTGCAGCTAAGTAATGGACTATCTATCAAATGGATGTCCACAATGCCTTTCTTAATGGGTATTTACTAGAGGAGGTGTATATGCATATTACTGGGGGGTTTAGCAGCTAGGGAAGTCCTTGAAGGTCTGCAAACTTCACAAATCCCTATATGGTCTTAAACAAGCACCTAGACAATGGAACAAGAAGATGACAGAGTCACTGCTACAGATGGGGTTCCAACAAAGTCACTTTGGTTACTCCTTGTTTACAAGGAAAATAGGTAGTGATATAACGGTGATCTTAGTTTATGTTTATGATCTACTCATCACAGGCAATAACCAATCTATACTGAATCAAACCAGAAAAGATCTACAAAGTCAGCTCAGAATGAAGGATCTAGGTGAATTGAAATTCTTCCTAGGCATTGAGTTTGCAAGGTCCAAGAAAGGGATTGTGATGTGCCAAAGGAAGTATGCACTTGAACTCATCTCTGATCAGGTCTAGGGGGAGCAAGACCAGCAGGAACACCAATTGAGGTGAATCAGAAGCCAACTTCTGAAGAGTATGATATGTGTATAAGAGGTGATGAGGAGCATCAAGATAAACTACTCAAAGATCCAGGAGGGTATCAAAGACTAGTGGGCAGACTTCTGTAACTAACCATGACAAGACATGACTTAGCCTTTGTTGCACAAGTGTCAAGTCAATATATGCAATGTCTAAAGGAGTCTCATATGGAAGCAACACTTAGAGTAGTAAGATATCTAAAAGAAGCCCCAGGTTTAGGGTTGTTGATGCCTGCACAGAATACCAATAAGCTAAGTGCTTATTGTGACTCGGACTGGGGAACATGTATGTAAACCAGGAGGTGTGTAACAAGTTATTTGGTAAAGTTTGGGGATGCACTAATATCTTGGAAGTCAAAGAAACAAGAGACAATGTCTAGAAGCTCAGCTGAAGCTGAGTTCAGAAGCATGGCTTTATGTACAACTGAAATAACTTGGCTTATTGGATTATTCAAAGAGCTTGAAGTGGATGTGGAATTACCTGTGAAGCTTAAGTGTGACAGTAAGGCTTCAAGAATCAAGCATATAGACACTGACTGTCATTTCGTAAGAGAAAGGATTACACAAGGAATACTGAGAACTAAGCATGTTTCAACCAAAGAACAACTGGCTGATCTACTCACAAAAAGTCTAGGAAAACTTCAACATGATTACTTGCTAGGCAGACTTGGAGTACATAACTTGTTCAAGCTATTGGCTTGAGGGGGAGTGTTGAGAGTACTCAAGTCTATCTAACTCTAGTAAGCTTAGGTAGAGTTAATGTTATTAGTGGTTAAACAAGTAGTTAGTTAGTTTATGTAAAGAAGAAGTAGTTTGTACAATACCATTCTTTCTCAGTTAATAACATAATCTGTTATTCTCCTCTCTCATCTGTCTTCTCGAAGCTTCCTTCTCTTTTTCATCTGAGCTTCATCTTCCATAGCCATGGAATTTAACAATGACAAGTCAAGATAAATAAGTAAAAACTTACTCGTATTTAATGTTTACACTAATGAATAAGAGATATACATCTTGCAATGGACGTTAAGCTGCCATGTAAAGAGGCGGGAGAAAAAAGATTTGAGAGATGGGCCAATTTATCAAAATGAATCCCGGAAACAATTCAAAAGAGAGAGGAAAAGAAATTGTAACACATTCTTATCATACTAACATAAATTTTATTAACTGATTAGAATCATTAGCTAGTTTCTCTCCTTAGATAAATTATGATCCATTTTAAATGCAAAATTGCCTTCAATTTTTCCTCAACCTTTTAATCTCTTGTTGGACTTGAGATACCTAACTTGGGCCAAGTTATATTCAGCATGTATTTTCCGCAGTCTTTAATGGTTATAAGCCCACTTAAACTAAAGAAGCAAAAATGTGTAGAAAACTAGAAAGAAAAATTATCAGCTATGTCCATTTATAAGTTTCATTACAAAACTGGCCATTTGATAAAGTATTAGTAATATTAGCCAAATTAGCCAATTAGCTATTTGTAGCAAAAAAATATTAAATTTTTGCTTTGTTTTGAGTGAGTGTTATTAGAATAGATTGGGCACAACTTAAGGAGATTGAATCTCAGTTTTGGGATGATTTGGTTAAGTTTTGAGGTGATTTGAATTGAAAATTCAAAGTAAAAACTGAACATGAAAAAAATGATATGTGTATCACAATGTGTATCATTTATGTATCACACATGTATCATATTTCTATCAATTGTGTATCACATGTATATCCATGTATACATGTGTGTGAGATACATGCGTGATACATGTTTGATACATGTGTCGCAGAAGACTTTTTTGAACTCGATTTAATTACGAATTTTGATACGAAACCAGTCCAAATCACCTCCAATCTTCCTCAAATTTTGAATATTGACTTATCTATATATGTTCAATGAATTTCAAACTATACCCATTGAAAAAGTTCTTTTTTTGTTTAGATTTTTGGAATATTGTATATATTTTTGTATTTCATCACTTTATTTGTTACCTCATCCATGAAATTTCCTTTCCGTCTTGTATCTAGTGTTGCTAATCATGCTTAAAAATATGGAAGGTGATTTTTGCATATGATTCTTTGAGAGAAAGAACCCTATTATTTGGTTTTTCAATTTTTGTTGGCTAATTTTGGTAAGTCTATAACTAATGGCTAGAGGTTGGTAAGTTGAGGTTTATTTGGAACTTTTGTGTAAGTTTCCCAACTAGAAATGAAGGTAAACACTTTAAAAGGTTGTTATTTAAGAATTAACTAGTGAGTCCTGAATTTCAGTTTTCCAATTCAAAATTTTAGGAAATAAATGTTCTGAATTGTTTTGAACTTATTAAAAAATTCAGGATAAAATAAGTACGGGCTAATATCCAAATAACATCCTCGAGGATGGCTATATGTGCACTTGTCCCCAAAAATGTCACGCCTAAAAATCAAAATAATATCAGATATTGCGTCAACCAATTGTGAATATTCAATCGAAACGTGCAAGTGAGGATACTAAACACATATCTACCGGAGAAAACCTAGAACGGTCCTGTAAATTAGTGCACTAATTAGGTAGGATTATGAAGTTGCAGTCAGTAGTTGCAAGTCCACTCTATACACCGAATGGCTCAACCCAATACCCTCAAATTTAATATCTTTTAAACTTTTCCCACAATTCACGAGTCCCCTCAGAAAGAATTATTTTGTTCATTCTAATTTATTTAGTTCGTCTCTTTTTAGGACGTTAAAGTTTAATATTATTTTTTCATAATATTATTCTCAACAATTTTCAATCAAATACTAATTATCATTTCCTGTGAATAAATAAATAGACAAATTAGGAGATACGGGGGTGTTTATTTTTTTGTTTTAGAGAAGGGTTCGTTACGCTACATATAGAGAAGGGTTCTTTTCTAAGGAGAGTTCGGTAGATATGTGTACTAATTCTATTCGAACCTGAAAACTAAAAGAGAAGAAAAACCTAGTAAATAAAGATTAATTAAAATTAAGTAACAGTAAAAGCGCCTTAGCAAACGGAACAACCAGCAATAGAAAGAGAGAGACCAAAAGGGAGAGAAATTAGTATTACCGCTAATTTTAATTGGTTTAGAATACTTGGCTGGGAGTAATTTACTACTTTAATCTGGTTTAAGTTGGATAAATTTACCAATGGACTCCTAATACTATAATAGTTCTAAGTACCACTTTAATTCAAACCTCAATCTAATCTAAAAACAAGCAATATTTTAATGATTTCAAGAGGGACAGTTCCTGAATAGAGACTCTGTGTGTGTGTGGTAGGTGATAGAGAGTAACAATGGCGACCGTAAGCTTGGATGATATCAAGAAGGAGAATGTCGATCTCGTACGGCCCTATCTCTCTTCTTATCTGCGTTTTTCTTATGTTACTTCTGCCGAGGAACATGCACGATAATATTACATGCACGATAATATTACATGCACGATATTATATACTCATATAGTTTCATCCTCTTGAATTTTGTTTTTATATATTCTTGTTTTTCTGGAGATATCTTTAATAGTATGATTGTGTTTTGCGATAAGAAATGTGAAAATCAATTTTGATCTCTTCTGTAATTCTTCCCACATGCTTGTATGTATTATATTCAAAGGCGAATTCGGGATATAAATTTTATGTGTTCAACTTTTAAGATTCTAAGCATTGAACCCATTGTATTTTTAATTATAGGTTCATATCTACAGAGTATTTATTGCAATTTTAGTGGATCTTTACCATAGCCGTATCCAGGATTTTGAGTTTATAGGTTCAAGTTGGGTCAGGAGCTAAATATTTTTCATCATTTAATGATTTTTTTAGTACAAAAGGTTACTGGGTCCACGTGAACTCGTAACCTTTGCACTAAATCCGCCTATGATCTTTACACATAATTCAGCGTCGAAAGTACTAGGTTCAGATAACTCGGTACGGCAATGCTGCATTCGCCTTTGGTTATGTTGTTGTATGTACTAATTATGAACGGATCTGTTGCCCGGAAAAGTTTCTAACATGTATTTCAGCAAGGTTATAGAATTTGTCTATGTTTCTTTGATTTTCCCTCCAAAATGTCAATTGAATAAGGCTGTTTAATTCACGTTTCTAATTAACTTTTTGTCAAACGGATAGTACTTATGATTTATATGCCTAGATGATAGTGGTGATCTGAGTCAGTCATAAGATCAGATAAAAGAGAAGTTTGATCTACAATATGAAATCTAAAGCTTTTTTATGGTCCTAAACTTTACTATTTTTGGTATACAGGAAAGAATACCGGTGGATGAAGTATTTAGGACATTGATAAGTTCCAAGGATGGATTGGCATCTGATGAAGCAGAGAGAAGGCTTGCTGTCTTTGGCCAAAACAAACTTGAGGAGAAAAAGGCAAACTTTCTTACCTTACTGCTTTTTGTTTCCTCTTTTACTCTATGGTAATTAGAATAGGGATACCTAATTGTTTGAATCCTCATATATATACATATATATATATATAAAACAGGAGAACAAGATCTTAAAATTCTTCGGTTTCATGTGGAACCCCTTGTCATGGGTCATGGAAGTTGCTGCTTTCATTGCCATTGTATTGGCAAATGGACAGGTTAGTTCTCTGTCGAAATAACTCACACACATTCCTCATTCTGTACACATATCTACTAATAGTACTGTTTTTTAATCTGTATCTATCAACGAGCTTTATTGTTTTGCGATGATCAAATGCAGAATAGGCCTCCAGATTGGCAAGATTTCCTTGGTATTGCGGTTTTGCTTGTTATCAACTCCACCGTCAGCTTCATTGAAGAAAACAATGCAGGCAATGCTGCAGCAGCACTGATGGCAGGCCTTGCTCCCAAGGCAAAGGTAAATTCTGATAACAAAGTTCAAAAGTTCAAAAAAAAAAAAAAACAACAATTCCATTCATTGTAAAGTGAATTTTCTGTCTTCTTTTTGGTTCATATCCAACTTTGTTTCCTCAAAAGGTATTGAGAGATGGTAGCTGGAAAGAGATGGATGCAGCAATGCTAGTACCGGGGGATGTGATAAGTATTAAGTTGGGTGATATCATACCAGCAGATGCTCGTCTACTTGATGGTGATCCGCTCAAAATTGATCAATCTGCTCTCACAGGTGAGTCATTACCCGTGACTAAGAACCCAGGTGATGGAGTGTTCTCTGGTTCCACCTGTAAGCAGGGTGAAATTGAGGCTGTTGTCATTGCCACCGGAATCAGCACCTTTTTCGGAAAAGCTGCTCACCTTGTTGATAGTACCAATAATGTTGGCCACTTCCAAAAGGTAAAATTTGACATTTTCTCTGTACTGAATTCTCATCGAAAAGTTGAATTTCATGTTAAGACCTCAAATAAGTTTAATAGTTGAAGGATTGAAAGCATATTAGAACTGTATAACATTTTCGCTGTTTTTTTATATTTTTCAACTGATTTAGATGATTTTGCCAGGTTTTGACAGCAATAGGAAACTTCTGCATATGTTCCATTCTGGTTGGAATTGTCATAGAGATATTGGTGATGTACCCGATTCAGCACAGAAAGTACAGAGATGGAATTGATAATCTACTTGTTCTTCTCATTGGAGGAATTCCAATAGCCATGCCTACTGTATTGTCAGTTACTATGGCAATTGGATCCCACAAGTTGTCGCAACAAGGTGCCATCACCAAGAGGATGACTGCTATAGAAGAGATGGCTGGAATGGATGTACTATGTAGCGACAAGACAGGAACTCTTACATTAAACAAGCTTGAAGTAGACAAAAACTTAGTTGAGGTTGGTGAATTAACACGCCATTCTAGTATAGTGTTTGAAGCGATAAGCCCAAAAGTGAGCTAACTAGATTGTCTTGTTGGGGAGGGTTGGTACAGGTTTTCGCAAAGGATATTGACCAAGATACAGTTATTCTTCTCGGGGCCAGAGCTTCAAGGGTGGAAAACCAGGATGCTATTGATGCTTGCATTGTAGGAATGTTGGCAGATGCCAAAGAGGTAGTAATTAAAAGTAGTATCAAATTCAACTTGCTTATAATTTTGGTTGAGAAACATTACTTTCACTTAAATTCACGCGTATTGCGTGGTTGATGCAAATTTATCCCTGCACTTCTGATAAGCATCATTAGCAGCTTTGATCATTAGAGAAGTTCAGCAACTTACTTGTACCTGAATTTTAGATTTATTTGTGCTCTCTAGGCTAGAGCTGGGATCCAAGAAGTGCACTTCCTGCCGTTCAACCCTGTAGACAAGCGCACAGCTATTACTTACATAGATGCCCATGGCAATTGGCATAGGGTTAGCAAAGGTGCACCTGAACAGGTAAGCCATAACTTGACACTTCTCTCTGTCTTATAACTGAGTTGGTAATGTGCTTGATCATTTGATTTGTTTTACCAGATTATTGAGCTTTGTGGCGTAAGTGAGGATGTAAAGAGGAGAGCTCACTCCGTCATTGACAAGTTTGCTGATCGTGGTCTTCGTTCTCTTGCAGTGGCTCAACAGGTGAAATTTAATGAAGTCTCTAGTATTGTTTTTCTTTTGTGCATCAAACTGAAGCCAGTGTTTGGTTCTTTGTAAAAACAGACAGTACCAGAGAGGACAAAGGAAAGTCCAGGAGGGCCTTGGCTCTTTGTAGGACTCTTGCCTCTTTTTGACCCTCCAAGGCATGATAGTGCAGAGACAATAAGGCGCGCTCTTGTCCTTGGCGTCAATGTCAAAATGATAACTGGTGATCAGCTTGCCATAGCCAAGGAGACTGGTCGGAGGCTTGGTATGGGAACCAATATGTATCCTTCTTCTTCTCTCCTGGGGCAACACAAGGATGAAAATACTGCTAACCTCCCTGTCGATGAGCTCATTGAAATGGCTGATGGCTTTGCTGGTGTCTTTCCAGGTAATTTTCTCCATCCCTTTTTTTCCCCAAATATTTTTTTACTGTTAGTAAGCTGTCCTCCCTGATTTTAACAACTGTGCAGAGCACAAATATGAGATTGTGAAGAAGCTCCAAGAAAGAAAGCATATTTGTGGCATGACTGGAGATGGTGTGAATGATGCTCCTGCTTTGAAAAAAGCAGATATAGGCATAGCTGTGGCTGACGCTACTGATGCTGCCCGTAGTGCATCTGACATAGTTCTCACGGAGCCAGGGCTTAGTGTGATAGTGAGTGCTGTATTGACCAGCCGAGCTATATTTCAGAGGATGAAGAATTATACCATTTATGCTGTTTCTATAACCATCCGAATCGTGCTAGGCTTCATGATCATTGCACTTATATGGAAGTTTGATTTCTCACCTTTCATGGTTCTTATCATTGCCATTCTCAATGACGGAACCATCATGACCATATCTAAAGACAAGGTGAAGCCGTCACCCATGCCTGACTCGTGGAAACTGAGAGAAATTTTCGCCACTGGCGTTGTTCTTGGCACTTACCTAGCTATTATGACAGTTATCTTCTTTTGGGCTGCTCACCAGTCAAATTTCTTCAGTGTAAGTAAATTGTGTAAATTTCTTCAGTAAGGAATAGAATTGCTCCCTCATTCTTATTGCTTGAACTTTGTCTCATGTTGCTTATCGATCCACTAGATATTTTATATCCCTATCTCATGCTTCAACTTGGCGTTGTATTTGCAGGACAAGTTTGGGGTAAGATCGATTAGAGACAATGTTCACGAGCTCAATGCAGCACTATATCTTCAAGTCAGCATCGTTAGTCAGGCACTCATATTTGTAACTAGGTCAAGGAGTTGGTCTTATGTAGAACGTCCTGGTCTCCTTCTGCTAGCTGCTTTTGCTGTAGCACAACTGGTAAGTTGGTTGGTTAAATTCCAGTTGAGAAGACCAATTGTCTTATACTTGTAGTTTCCTTCACCTTTAATGATTATTTATTATATATATTTCAGGTTGCCACCATAATTGCAGTATATGCAAACTGGGGTTTTGCTAGGATCCGTGGTATTGGTTGGGGTTGGGCTGGTGTTATTTGGCTTTACAGTATTATTTTCTACATACCTCTGGATATTTTAAAATTCGCCATTAGATACACTTTGAGTGGCAGAGCCTGGAATAATATGATGGATAACAAGGTACTTCTTCACATCAACATTCATATCAAATTATTCATCGCCTAACATGTTATGACACTCTCCTGCTTTGCACAGGTTGCTTTCACAAGCAAGAAGGATTATGGTAGGGGAGAAAGAGAGGCACAATGGGCGTTGGCTCAACGCACATTGCACGGACTTCAAGCTCCTGCTAGTTCCCAGGTGTTCGACAACAAAAGCTATAAGGAATTGTCTGAAATAGCCGAACAGGCCAAGAGGCGTGCTGAAGTTGCCAGGTACTTGTGATTGATACATCATTTTCAATTGCTTAGTGTGCAACAGTTTTGTAATCGATTCTTTTGCATTTGTTAATAGGCTAAGAGAGCTACATACTCTAAAGGGGCATGTGGAATCAGTGGTGAAGCTCAAGGGACTTGACATTGAGACAATTCAGCAACATTACACGGTTTAGTACAAAAGTCAGTGGGGGAAGTTCTACTAGTTGAAATAAAGGGGTTAGACATAAGGATTAGAGAACTGTTTCTAGGTTCCCTCTTTCCTTTCCTTTCCTTTCGTTGTTGATTTCCAGAGATAGTGATGTTGATATGCGATAGTTGGAATAATCTAGCAAACAAGGTTGGAAAGCAGAGCAGAGGTCTCGTATGAGAGCTAGACAGTTTTGCTTTTAGCTTGTACTAGTATTTTTCTACTTTTCAACTCGTTATTTAGCCAGACTTGCAAATTCAAGCATTCAAGTTTAGTGTCTTTATTTTAGTATCTTAAGAATATAATTGTTTTCCTCATCCTTCCAAACTTTTTTTAATAGAAACAAACATGTGCACGATCTACTTTGCAGGCAAGCTACTTGATCCGTTTCGGCTTCGATTCGTTACGCTCAGAAGCTCCAACAAGCCCTAAAGTCTCTTGCCGCCTCAAACTCTGCCAAGAGACCGCTGCTCAACGTTTGATCCTATGTACCCATAGAAAGCGGGCTTTGGCTTGTGAGACTAACCAAATCTTAACAAGAATTTGAGTAGTAGCTCAGTAGTTGCAAGGTTGAAACTACTTCCTGCACTACTTTAAGTGTGTGGTTCAAAGAGAACAATTTTAACATGTGGATCATCTCGCGCTATCCTAATCTCAATAATGATGAACTAAAGTTAATGAAAAACTAAGATATTTCCTTTTCTAAGTGATTGCTCATAGATAGTGTCATGGACGGCTTTCCATCCATGCCCCATGACCCCTTGGACGCGCCCCGTGGCGTCCTAGCAAGCCTCCCAACGCCTAGCGCCACGGACGGCCCCGTGGTCTTGGCCGCTCCAAGTGACAAGCGCGCAGGTGCCTCTGTCGCCCCACCAATTTCCCTCGCTAGCGCCCAGCCGCAAGCAGCTGCCAACAGCGCCGCGCGCACAGACAATGCCGCGCGCGCAGATCATGATGCCGAAGACAAAGTTGCTGCCAACGGACCTGTTTCTACCTTTGTAGAAAACTAAGTCCTTTTCTTTGTAATCATAGACTAGCTTTATTCCATGTACTTCCATTATGTTTCTCTAGCCTAGTTTAGTCTACTCATGTAACTAGGGTTTATTTTTTTAAAAAGCATTATTAGGGGGTATCAAGCATTCAAAACTTAAGCAAGCAAATCCCTGTACTAGTGTCTCTACCCCTCGACACCGCATTTCCTTCATTTTGTAATAGCTTTCATTATTGCAATCCAGCTTTCATCATTATTGTTCTCTCAATTGTTGGGATTGGTTTTCCCACACGGCACTGACAATCTAGTCTAGCGTGTGGCAGGGACCTCATTTGGCGGACAGCAACCACCCTAACATCGATTTCTTAGCCTTACGTCGCCCTTCCAAAGCATCTCAGGAAGGCGCCGCGTAACAGGGGTGTAAAATGGAACCTTACAGAATGTCACAACCCGAACTCACCGAGCTTCGGAGAATTTGAAGGAAATGTTAGACACAGGGATCATTGTACCCTCCAAGTCACCACGTGGGTCCCCTGTGCTTTTCCAGAAGAAACATGATGGTAGTCTACGCCTCTACGTGGATTATCG
>ML280488.1:0-69056 GCA_005239495.1 Nicotiana undulata
GGAATTGAGATATTCCAGTAGAGGTTGGAAGGTTAATTGTCTTTATTACTGTTACGTTGTTTTTATAAATGTCAAAGTGTTGTGTACGTTGGCTTGTCTAGCAGGTTCAACGTTAGACGCAATCACGATCGGAAAGGTGGGATTTCGGGTCGTGACAGAGAGAAGAGAGAAGAAAAAGATATATGCTAGAAGATTCCTAATAAAATTTACACAAACTTCTTTAAAAAAAATTTAAATTAGTTTACCCCTATATTTGTTCCATTCTAATTTATAGGATATTTTTTTCTTTTATTTTGAAAATTTTAAAATGTTTAGCACTTTTGTACAATAATTATAACTTTCAAATTTTCAAAATAGTGAAATATTCATTCGTTTCAAATTAGATGAGGTACTTTTCTTTTCAGTCTGTTCCAAAATAAATGATATATTTCTAAATTTGAAAATAATTCAACTTTAAACTCTTCATTTTACCCATTTTAGCCTTAATGAGAAGCTTTTATAACCACACAAATATCACGGTCACACAAAGCTTTTAAGATTTTAAGACCACAAGTTTCAAAAGTATTCTTCTTTTTTCTTAAACTCCGTGCCGAGTCAAACTATCTTATCTAAATTGAAATAGAAGGAGTACTATTTTTGAGACCGACTAGAGTTTCAAAATTTGTGCCCCGTACAAATGAAATGAGAAGAATAACAACTTGCTTTTGGTGATGTGATATGTCAAATCAACAGTTACTCCCTCAGTTTTAATTTATGTTAATCCTAGGCACGATATTTAGGAAAATAGAGAAGACTTTTAAACTTGTGGTGTAAATTGAATCACATATATTTTGTTTGGTTATAAATTATTGCATAAAGATAAATTGTTCCAAATAGGGAAAAAGATCATTCTTTTTTTATCGAATTGAAAAAAAAAATAGGTTCACAAAAATTGATACGGAGGGAGTATGATGTTACAATAGAAGACAACATTCTCGTGCTGTTAGAGCGAAAAACTTTTGAGCTTCCTTTTTATTTCTCCTTAATAATATATTTACTAGTTTTTGTTTCTTGATTTAGATTTATGTAATCAACCTATATTTTCGCTGTTAGTAATTGGAAAAATACATAATAATAATCTCCCTCAACTAGTTTCGTTTTGTCAATTACAAACTTAGAGCCCGATTGGACATAACTTTTTTTTTCCAAAAAATAATTAATTTTATTTAAAATCAGCGTTTGTTCATAAAAGTTCCAATTTTCACTTGAAGATGCATTTTGGAAAATTTGAAAATTTTGAAAGACTCCAAAAAAAACTCTTTTAAATTTTTCACTCAAATCACTCACAAAACTTTAAAAACAACCCAAACTAAATTTTTTGTCCAAACACAATTCTAAATTTCAAATACCATTTTCATTTGAAAATTTTTTTTCACCATTTTTTAAAATTTTTCAATTCTTATGTCCAAATGCCTACTTAAAATTTGCATGAGTTCCATGATCCGCTTGTAACGACCCAGCCGGTCGTTCCGCGAAATTGACCCTGTTTGTAACGATCCGGTCGGTCGTTTTGAGAGTTCGCGCCCTGATCCCCTAATAACTGCTCCTCCCATGTCTATTTATGTTGTTGAAACTTGTCGGAGCGTTGAGTGGTGAAATCCGAAGTGATTTTTGACACTTAGTCCTTAAATGTGGATTTTTGCTTTTGAAATCAGGTCGTAGCTAAAATAGTGTGAAGACGGATCCGGAATGAAATTTTGTCGACTCCGTTAGCTCCGTTGGGTGATTTCGGGGTTAGGAGCGTATGTGGAATGTGTTTTCGAAGTCGGTTGTAGATTTAGGCTTGAATTGGCTAAAGTTGGAATTTCGGCGATTCCGGCCAATAGGTAAGATTTTGATATCGGACTCGGAATGGAGCTCCGAAAGCGACAGCAGGTCCGTAATGTCATTTATGACCTGTGTGCAAAATTGGAGGTCATTCGTATGAGTTTAGACGTGTTTCGACATCGGACGTGAATTCTAGAAATTTCATAAGTTCTTAGGCTTGAATCTATGCATATTTGATGATTTTGATGTTATGAGACGTGTTTTTAAGGATCGACCAAGTTTGAATGAGGTATTAGGGTCAGTTGGTGTTTTTGGTTGAGTTCCCGAGGGCCTCGGATGTATTTCGGGTGTTCAAACGGGCATTTTGGCCTTATAGACTTAGCTGGTTTTTCTGGTTTTTCACCAGCAGTGTTTTGTTCTCCGCGATCACAGGTTTTACTCTGCGATCGCATAAGGTATATATGGGAGGCCTGCGATTTCTTCTTCGCGATCGAACAATGATAACCGCGATCGCAGTGCATGGGAATATTGGTCTCCGCGATCGCATAGCATAAGGCGTGATCACATAGTAGATATTAGGTCCGAGGAAAGGGACAACGTTTGTTCTCCGCGATCGCAGAACACCATACGCGATCACATAGCTTTGAGGGCAGGGGCTCCGCGATCGCAGACCTGTAGGTGCGAACGCGATGAAGGATTCCTGGCGTGTGTAATTTTACCCTCCGCGATCGCGACTCGTTATACGCGATCGCATAGTAGAAATGACTGGGCAGTCTTTTAAAAGTCTAATTTCGAGGGTTTATGTTATTTTCACCATTTTTGGTTTTAGAGAGCTAGGTAGAGGCGATTTTTGGAGGCATTTTCACCTAGGTAACTTGGGTAAGTAATCTCTAACCATTATAGATCAATTTCCATGATTCTAATCTTAATTTCCACCTCTAATTTCGAAAATCTTGGGTAGAAAGAGGGAAAAATGGGATGAACTTCAAAGACCAAATTATTGAAATTTGATTGGGTGTTTGACCTCCGATTTGAGAGATTCTTATATGGTTAGACTCGTGAGTGAACGAGTGTCCGAAAAATATAATTTTTACCCGATTCCGAAACGTGAGCCCGGGGGACTTTTTGGGCGAATTTCCTAATTTCGCGTATTAGGTTCGAATTAATTAGCTATTTTGTTCCGTTGAAGTGATATTTACATTATGCAATCGAATAGAATAGATTTGGGCCACCCGGACTCGGATACTCGTGGCAAGAGCGTGGTATTGAGTTGATTAGCGCGGTCAAGGTAAGTGGCTTGCCTAACTCTGTGTTAGGGATTTCCCTTAGGCATTTTTATACTGATTGTACTATGTGGACGCCGTGTACGTGAGGTGAAGAGTGCATACACGGGTCATGGTTTCTGAATTCGCATTTTTCCTCCCATGTCATAACTCATTTCATTCCTATATTACTGCTTCATGTTATAACTGATTAGTTAGCATAGGAATGAGCATGCCTACGTGTTTTCATTGAATTCCCCGTATTTGCTACTATTTGCTCCATGCTTAGGTAGTTTTACCTTATTCTTGCCTATTGTTATCTTGAATTGTTTAATTATGTCGTATCTGATAGCATTCTGCATCTCATATTTAAATTGGGACTATGGACCGAGATCCCGGAGCTTTCCCCCTGTACTGCACTGCATATTTAAATTGGGACTACAGACTGAGATCCGGGAGCTTTCCGCCTGTACTGCATAGCATATTTAAATTTGGACTACGGACTGAGATCCGGGAGCTTTCCCTCTGTACTGCATTGCATATTTTCTGTTGAGATATATGTTGTGCTGAGCCGAGGGCTTTTCTTTATTATTTCTTCTAGTTTTCCTTTAAAATCTGCTTAATTTAGCCATTTATATGTCATTGTTCAAACTTATAACTGTCTTTTTTTCAAACTCAGTAGAGCCTTAACCTGACCTCGTCACTACTTCACTGGGGTTAGGCTTGGCACTTACGGAGTACCAAATGTGGAGTACTCACGCCCTTTCCTGCGCATGGTTTCCCCATGTGCAGATCCAGGTACCGGTATACATCATTTTGGCTAGGAGTACTACAGCACTTGCTCAGGAGACCGCGAGGTAATTCTTCCGCGTCCCCAGAATCTCTCGTGTCCCCATCTACTCTACTATAGGCATAGGAGATAGACATATACACACTTTCTTTATTCCGATTGTATAGAGCTATAGATGTATAAAGCTTGTGACTTGGTGATATTCCGGGTTTTGGGAAAATGAAAGCTGTAAATGCCGAGCGGATAAAGGTTTATAGTTATTGCTACACCTTTACTGTTTTATTATTGTTTGTCTTATTTTCCCGTATATTTTAGGCTTACCTAGTCATAGGAAGTAGGTGCCTTCACGAGCTCGTTCGGAGGGTTAATTCGGGTCGTGACAAGTTGGTATCAGAGCGTCTAGGTTCATAGGAGTCCCAAGCTGATTTATTAGAAGCTCGTGGATCGGTGCAGAGACGTCCGTATCTATCTTCGAGAGGCTATGTAACTGTTAAGAACAATCATATTCTTTGGAACTCCTTATCGTGCTAGTTACTGTCATCAAAATTCTTAAACTCTATTCTATTCTTGCTTACAGATGGTTCGTACTTGTACCGGACGTACTGATGACCAGGCACCCGAGCTCCTAGACAGAGCCATCAGAGGCAGGGGCCGGGGCAGAAGACGAGCACGTGGTGCAGCCCGAGCACCGGCGAGAGCAGAGGCAGAGGATCCCCCAGCAGCCACAGTTGGAGGGGCACAAGAGGTCCCTATTATTACTCCATCCCTCCAGGAGACATTGGCTCAGTTTTTGAGTGCCTTCAGTACTCTGTCTCAGGTGGGATTACTTCCGATAGCCCCAACTACATCCCAGGCCGGGGGAGGGACACGGACTCCCGCAGCCCGTACTCTTGAGCAGAGGGCTCATATTGGGCAGGTTCCAGAGTATATTCCTATGCCCCCAGCAGCTCCAGCTCAGCATGAGACTAGGATAGCTGTTCTTGAGGCAGAGCAGCTCCGATTTGAGAGGTACAAGAAGTACCACCCACCTGAGTTCAACGGACTAGCTTCGGATGACGCCTTGGGTTTTCTTGAGGGGTGTCATCGCATTCTCTGCACTATGGGTATTTTGGAGACGAGTGGGGTTTATTTCACTACTTTCCAGCTGAGGGGAGCAGCTTATCAGTGGTGGCGTGCTTTTGAGCTTAGTAGTCCGGACGAGGCAGCTTCACTTACTTGGGCTCAGTTCTCAGAGATGTTCTTGCTTGAGTTTGTCCCTCAGAGCCTCAGGGACGCTTGGCGTGCAGAGTTTGAGCAGCGACGCCAGGGTACCATGACTGTGTCAGAGTATGTAGTCCGTTACAGCGATTTGGCTCGCCATGCACCAGCTTTGGTTGTCACTATCAGAGAGAGGGTTCGACGCTTTATTGAGGGACTCCACCCCAGTATTCGTACCAACATGGCCAGAGAGTTGGAGATAGATATCCCTTACCAGCAGGCCGTGAGTATTGCACGAAGGATTAAGACTATGTTAGCCCGGGACAGGGAGGAGAGAGAGGCCAAGAGGTCTCGAGAGACTGGTCATTTTTCAGGAGCCCGTGCACCAGCAGCACGCTATGGTAGGGGTTTTGTGAGTCGCCCCGTTCATTCAGCTCTCCCAGTAGCCAGTGGTGTTCCAGCTCCTTCTAGACCTCAGGAGCCTTATTATGCACCACCAGTATCTCAGGTGCCTCCTGCTCGAGGTGTTATCATCGGCCAGTCCAGCAGGCCAGTTCAGAGTCAGCATCAGCCGCCACGTCCTCCGAGGGGTTATTTTGGGTGTGGTGACCCTCTTCATGTGATCAAAGATTGCCCCAGAGCTAGAAGGGGTGCACCACATAAGATTTATCAGGTTCCACGTCTTCCACCTGGTCCTCCAGCTATTCTTCCAGCCCCAGCTACTCCCCCACCACCACATGCAGCTCGAGGCGGAGGTCGGGGAGGTAGAGGTCGCCCTAGAGGGGGAGGCCAGTCCAGATATTACGCTCTTCCAGCCCGTTCAGAGGCCATTGCTTCAGATTCGGTCATTACAGGTATTATTCCCGTTTGTCATAGGTATGCATCCGTATTATTTGACCCGGGCTCTACATATTCGTATGTGTCTTCTTATTTTGTTTCACATCTGGGGATATATCGGGATTCTTTGAGTTCCCCCGTTTATGTTTCTACTCCTATGGGAGATTCTCTTATTGTGGACCGCGTATATCGGTCGTGTTTGATAGTTATCAGTGGTTTTGAGACCAGGGTTGATTTATTATTACTCAGTAGGGTAGATTTCGACGTTATATTGGGCATGGACTGGTTGTTTCCCTACTATGCTATTCTTGATTGTCATGCCAAGACTGTGACGATGTCTATGCCAGGATTACCGAGGTTAGTGTGGAGAGGTTCCTTAGAGTACACTCCCCGCCGAGTCATTTCTTTTCTTAAGGCTCATCGGATGGTTGAAAATGGGTGTGATGCATACTTGGCTTATGTGAGAGATGCAGTGATGAGACCCCTACAGTTGAGTCTGTCCCCGTTGTTAGGGACTATCCTGATGTTTTTCCAGCTGACCTTCCGGGTATGCCGCCCGATAGAGACATTGATTTTGGCATTGACTTGTTGCCGAACACTCAACCCATTTCCATTCCTCCCTATCGCATGGCTCATCCTGAGTTGAAGGAGCAGTTGCAGAAGTTGCTTGACAAAGGTTTCATCAGGCCCAGTGTATTACCTTGGGGTGCTCCGGTGTTATTTGTGAAGAAAAATGATGGTTCGATGCGTATGTGCATTGACTACCGACTGCTGAATAAGGTGACAGTGAAGAACAGGTACCCTTTGCCCCGCATTGATGATTTATTTGACCAGTTACAGGGTGCTAGGGTGTTCTCCAAGATTGATCTTCGTTCGGGTTATCATCAGTTGAAGATTCGGGAGCCAGATATTCTGAAGACTGCCTCCAGGATCAGATATGGCCACTATGAGTTCCTTGTTATGTCATTTGGGCTGACCAATGCCCCAGCAGCCTTCATGCACCTGATGCACAGCGTATTTTGGCCGTATCTTGATAGTTTCATCATCGTGTTCATTGATGACATTCTGGTATATTCTCGGTCCTAAGAAGACCATGAGCAGCATTTGAGGATCGTGCTTCAGACATTGAGAGAGAAGAAGTTGTATGCCAAATTTTCTAAGTGTGAATTTTGGCTTGATTCTGTGGCATTCTTAGGCCATGTGGTATCTTCGGATGGGATCAAGGTGGACCCGAAAAAGGTAGAGGCGGTGCAGAGTTGGCCTAGAACGTCTTCAGCTACCGAGATCCGCAGTTTCCTCGGTTTGGCTGGGTATTATCGCCGTTTTGTGGAGGGATTTTCATCCATTTCAACGCCCATGACCAGACTGATCCAGAAGGGTTCACCTTTTATATGGACTGAGGAGTGAGAGGAGATTTTTTAGAAGCTCAAGATAGCCCTGACTACAGCTCCAGTGTTAGTATTACCCACAGGTTCAGGGTACTATGCAGTCTATTGTGATGCTTCGAGGATTGGCCTAGGAGCAGTGTTGATGCAGGACGGTAGGGATTGCCTACGCGTCCAGACAGTTGAAGGTGCATGAGAAAAACTACCCTGTTCATGATCTCGGGTTGACAGCGATTGTTCACGCCCTGAAGATATGGCGTCATTATTTATATGGTGTTCCCTGTGAGATATTCACGGATCATCGGAGTTTGCAGCACATATTCAGTCAGAAGGATCTTAATTTGTGCCAGCGTAGGTGGTTGGAGCTACTCAAGGATTATGAAATCACTATATTATACCACCGGGGGAAGGACAATGTGGTGGCCGACGCCTTGATGTTCTTGGTATGTATAGACTCATCGGAGGATAAGGATTCCGGGTTTGTGATTTTTATCGAATTTCGAGACGTGGACCCAGGAGTCGGGTTTGGCCAATTTTGGAATTTGTGCCTAATTGTGATAATTTTCGAATGGGTTTCGTCTCCCTAGCATATTTTGATGTATTAATATTATTTTGGCTAGATTTGGAGCAATCGGAGGTCGATTCGAGGGGAAAGAGCATCGCGGAGTAGTTTTCGGCCCGGTTTGAGGTAAGTAACGATTGTAAATCTAGACCCGAGGGTATGAAACCTGATATTTCGTATTATTATTATAAATGAGGTGACGCGCATGCTAGGTGACGAGCATGTGGGCGTGGACCGTTAGGGATTGTGACTTGGTCCGTCCAGTAGCGACTATTAAGCCGTGTGTTTGATTTGAATTCATATAATATCCCGTATTTTAGAGATTTATACTCTACTAAGGGCTGTATGCTATGTTTGAGGCCTTGCACTGACCTGTTTAGACCCTCAGGGGAATTCTTCCACTATTCTCACACTATTATGATATAAAAACTTATGAACTTAGTCATGGTTTATACTTGTTGTTGTTATCCCACTGTTTTAGAATATTGAGAGGTACTTTGGGCTGAGTCCCGTGAGTTGAGATGAGTTTCCCTAGTGGCTTGTGAGGATGACTGAGTGAGGCCGAGAGCCGAGTTTGTGAGGATAGTTATGGATCGGGCTGCACGCCGCATCAGATATTATATGGATCGGGCTGCATGCCGCAGCAGATATTATATGGATCGGGTTGCACGCCGCAGCGATATATATATTGGATCGGGCTGCACGCCGCATCAATATATAGCTTAGACTGAAGGAGCCCCTCCCGGATTCTGTACACCCCTAGTGAGCGCAGTCGACTATTATGGATCGGGCTGCACGCCGCAACGGTTACGATTATGGATCAGGCTGCACGCCGCAGAGGGTTATTATATGGATCGGGTTGCACGCCGTAACGATTGTTATATGGTATCTGTTGAGTGAGAGTGCTGAGTGTGAGCATTTACTACTGAGAGTTGAGTCCCGAGTGACGGAGAGGCTTGCCCGAGAGGCTTTATTTGTGAGTGATAATGTGCCTGAGGGGCTTATATACTATGAAATTACTGTTTTCACTCTTCTTTACGCTGAGCCTCTAATGATAATGTTGAACAAATATTTTATATGAGACTTTAAAAATGGAAAATTGGAGTTTTATGAAAGATTCAGAAATGTAGATTCCTGACTTGATTTATTCATTTTCACTGTTGTTTATTATATGAGCTCACATGATTTTAAATGCTCGTCACTGCACTCAAGTCTTTAGTTATGATTTTTACTTACTGAGTTGACGTACTCACGTTACTCCCTGCACCTTGTGTGCAGATTCAGGTACCGGGGCAGGGCGATAGTTGAGCTACCCCATTTGGAGCATTGTTCGGAGATTGCGAGGTAGCTGCTCGGCGTCCGCGGCCTACCCTTTCTCCTTCCTACTCTATCATTTACTTTACTTCTAGACTTATTGTAGTAGAGAATTAGTATCAGACTTTATTACTTCTTAGATGTTCATGACAGTTGACTCCAGATGTTGGGGCTGTGTTTAGATGTTCTGGTCACTTTTATTGTTTTGAAATGCTTAAGAGCGGAAAATATTATAAAACATCGGATAATTTATATATTAAATGGAAAACTATTATGTCATTTTCAGTGAATTAGCTAGCCTAGTATCACGACAGGCGTCATCACAATAAGTTAGAATTGGATCGTGACACCGGTGAACTATTTTAAAGTGAAATTATTTCGCCCCTTTCGACCGGCATGACACAGAGTAATTATACCCTCTATACAATGTAGGAAAAGTAGTAAACGGAGACTTTTGACTGGAAAGTCAGTAACATTAGCCGACAAGTTCAATTTTTGATAGGTCAAGTTCTAATACTTCACTTTTTTCACTCCATCTATCATTTTCCTCCATTTTTTCAAACTCATCTGTTATATCTCACCAACCACAAACTCAACTCTTTCATCTCATTAATTTTTTTTGAACCATAGAACACAAAATCTAAATCCTAAAAATTCTTTATTTGAGCTATCGAAAAATAATAGGCCACTACCAGCTTTTGAATACGCCTCTTTAAATGTCATCTTTTAAACTTTCCCCACAAGTTTACTTCAATCACAAATTTACACTTTTTTTCTTTAGTGGGCCAGGTATTTGTCAGAAAATGACTACATTACATATGAGAAATTTCTTTCTTTTTTTCGAAATTTTTTCACAAAGGAGGAAAAGAGGGTATCGGTAGTTGTGTTTTAAATATCTGACCTTTAGAATTATATGCATAAGCAAGCAAAACGAAGTGGAGATTAGTTTTGCAGTTCAATAGTTGAGAAACAAGGTCGGTAGTGGTTTTAATTTGGTGGTTATTTGGTAGGTAATTGCTTTGATTATTTAAAAATGGTAGAAAATTAATGAGTGGAACATGATGAAAAGAAAGTGAAAAAGAAAGGAAAAAAAATCACATTTTTGTATACGGGTGAAGTCGGGGCTAACGCGCACCCCGATTTCTGGTGGATCAAACGAAGTAAGAGTAATATATGAGTTTGAAATCGAAACTGAAAACTCTTTTTATAAAGGCCTGAACGGAGTGCTAGCTATCATACCTGATAAGACAATGCACCCCGGACTCGGACGAGTTCTGAGACTTCGGGAAGCGCAACGAATGATTGTAGGCGATAGATAGAGGGCCGTGATATCTGGAACAAACCAGATATCACGGTGCGGGTTATGGGTCAGTAATTAACGAGAGAGGAGGATTTTTTCTTTTTTTAGACTAATACTAGGGGTGAAACTGTAAAGACCCGTAAAATTCTTAACCAAAACGATGCCCAATTAGATCCCTATGTTCGGACCTTTAGGATTGAAAGGTACCCTGGGGTCTTAGAGGAAAATTTTCGTTGAAGGGATGCAGATCTGCGGTCCACTATGCGACCGCATATCAGGTATGCGGACCGCATAATGGCCGCATAGCTTGACAATTTGCTGTCCATTTTGAGTGCAACTGTGCGGCCCAAAATGCGATCCCATTTCGTGTATGCGGGCCGCATAGTTTGTCGCATATTTGCACTCGAGTTTTGCGGATGGAGTTATGCGGTGCACTATGCGACCGAATAACAGGTATGTGAACCGCATAGTTGCCGCATACCTGGGCAGTTTCCTTTTTCTTTTTCGCCCTGTTGAGACCATTTATGCGGCAGGTTTGCAGACCGCATAACCGAAATGCGATCGCATTTCGGACCGCAAACCTGCGTCGGGGCATCCATTTTCCTAATTTTTAAACACGACCCCATGACTTATATAACACCCATTCCCCATCTTTTTGGCCATTTTCTGATAATTTAGAGTGAGAAGAGAGTGGATTCTAGAGAGAGAAGGTCCCAACACCCTCAAATTGATCCTCCATCACCACTCAAGATTGGAACTAATCAAGAAGGACACCAATTTCTTCCCTCTAAGAGGTAAGCTTCCACCACACCAACCTTAATTTCCAAATTTTTGTTAAAACGGACCATGGATAGGTTAGTTCATGGAATGAGGTAGAAACCTTACATGCATGTCATAAAAGAGCCCTAAACTAGTAAAGGGAAATAAGTTAGAGTAATCTTTCACTAAAAAGAGGACCATGCAATCTTAATGAGCCCCTAATGTTTGATACAATGCTCAAGTGAACTCAAGCCATGACCATTATTCCTAATTATGGGTTCAATTGTGCTACATTGTGAATTAGATTGAAGGTGCTAAAAGGGTCCGGTGGATTGTGGTAGAAATTAAGGAAAAAACCCAAAATTGAGGTATATATGGCTAACCCTAATCTTCATAGAATAAAACCATTGGTGCTAAAATATACGGTATGAATTCCTTTGTTTGATTCTCTAAAGAGTAAATGGGTTTTATGTGTTAAGTGGAGAAATTCTTTCTTTCACGCTATTCTATGTTACTACCATGCCGTTATGCTATTTGAAAGTATGAATTGTGATCACCATGTTCTTTCTTTTGCTATGTGTACGACTCCTCTTATTTGATGGTTTTAGTTAATGTGTAAGATGAGTTTATGATATGGTTGAAGAGAGGAATGTAACATAAAAGGGTTAAATATGCCCAAGTGCCAAGAACTGTATAATAAATGATGAGAAGAGATGTGAACTAAAGGATTAAATTGATGAGGTATGTCCCATAGTGTGATAACTTAGCCGATCGGGCCCTGATCAGACTCCATGTTGTACACATGGTGGTAATCGCATCAAAATTATGATATTGGTAATATCTCACTGTTTCAAGTGAGATGGCTTAACCGGTCGGGCGGAGACCAGACTCTGTGTGATAACGTCACGGTGGTGATTATGAAACTATGATGCTGTAATGTCTCACTTGGGATGGCTTAGCCGGCCGGGCAGAGACCGGACTCCGTGTGACAATGACACGGTGGTATATTAAAATTCTGGCACCTGTCTTTAAAGAACTACTATCCAAAAGATGGAAAAACGGGATAAGAAAACATGAAGACTCTTGTTCGTGTTTCCCCTATTTCTGTGAATTGATATTTGGCGTCTCTAATTGTATTACTACATGTTCGATGTTTATTCTATCTAGAGTAGAGTTTGTTCATACATACTAGTACTATTCAATGGTACTAATGTCCCTTTTGCCGAGGGCGCTACATCGTCTTATGGATGTAGGTGGCTATGTAGATGGTAGAGCCGAACGTCGATAGTGGTGCCCTCTCTTCATCCTTTCAGCAGTTCTGGTGAGCCCCATCTCTTCCAGGGGCCGTGTGTAGATATATGCTGCTCTATTTTGTACATGTTGTTATATTTCGAGGTATAGCCGGGGCATTGTCGCCGGCAAGTCGATTTTCATCTTCCGTACTTTTAGAGGCTCCGTAGACACTTATGTGGGTCGTATATGTTTTGGGTAGTTGTTGAATAACTTTGATCCCATCTCTTAAATATTGTAACTAGTATGTATGTTTTGGAAGATCTAAATGTTGATATCGGTGTAAGAGGAAAAATGGACTAAATGTCATAAATGTATGCTTGTGAATCACTCCCTTCTAGCTCAGTAAATAATGTTGTGCCATAATCTCGAGAAGTAAATGAGTCGGGTAGGAAAGGCTAATCAGCTTTGTTTGACTGGGTTCATTCGGTTAAGCGCCGGTCGCGTCCCCCGGGGTTGGGGCGTGACAGAAACTCTCCTACTATATAACGGGGAAGTATTTTATTTGATGAGACACATTGTAACACATAAACTAAGGCAATACAAATTCATTTTTCTGCTTTCTAGCTATTGCAAAGTCCTTATTTTATTGTTGTTCTTTATATACAATTGGCTTCGAACTAAGGGTACAATCGAGGGAAAAGCCATTGTTCAGCCTAAATACGAGCCATGCCGTAACATCACAATTTGTTTGATTATTCATTTTATCTTCAACTTGTTTATCTAAAATTCTTGATCATTTGTGTTACATCAACCCACATATCCCAAAACTGCGTAGAAATTTAATTGTTATCCATTTTAAGGGTAAACATTTTGGCGCCCATCGTGGGGCTAAGAATAATAGTGGTGATTTGATACCAATCTCTGTAACACACTCTATTTTATGCTTGTTCTTTAAACTCTTAATTTCAGGTCAGTTTAAAAAATGTCAATTTCTCAGTCTGCCCATTTTAACGTTGACGTTGAGTCTGGAAATCATGGAGAAAATAACAATCTGGTGCCTAGAAACGAGGTGCCTCGTGTGATCCTATCGGAGTCCCAGTTTCCGACCTGGTCGATGCTAACTCGCAGGTGGCTATCGATGTCAACCTGCCAACTGATCCCGAGAACAATGTTCGCGGAAGACCCCGACCAACGGCTCGAGAAGCGCCTGATGGTGAAGGTGATGGGTTAGCCTACGGTTAATCTTTGAAATGTTGAGGGCTCAATAGGCGGCGATAGCGCAACTACAAAATCGAAGCTACGCCCCAATCAGAGTTGAGCCTGAACCATCCTGGGAGAAAATCCGATGAAATGAGCAGATCACCGAGAGACCGGGTGAAGTTGAATCAGGGTCAATACTTGAGTAATATAGATGCTTAAAGCACTACAAAGCGGGTGGAATCGAGTGAAAAGAAGATTGAGGCAAATGACAAGAAGGTGGAAACATACAGTTCCGGGGTCGACCAAATCTCGGGAGCACCCCCGATATTGAAGGGGTCGAATTCCAAGAAGTTTATTCATAAGCCTTTTCCTCCGAGAGCGGCACCGAAGCCAATCCCTTAGAGGTTTCATATGCCTGACATTCCAAAATATAGCAGAACCACGGACCCGAATGAGCATGTGACCTCCTATACATGCGCAATCAAAGGGAATGGCCTGGAACATGATGAAATCGAGTCGGTGTTACTAAAGAGGTTCGGGGAAACTTTGTCCAAATGAGCAATGATATAGTATCACAACTTACCCACAAATTCCATTGAATCGTTTGCTATGCTTGCAGATGCTTTTGTGAAGGCCCATGTTGGGGCCATCAAGGTCGAGACCAGAAAATCAAACCTTTTCAAGGTTAAACAAAGAGACAACGAGATGCTCAAGGAATTCGTATCGAGGTTCCACATGAAACAGATGGACCTGCCTCTAGTCGCAGACGATTGGGTCGCTCAATCGTTTACCTAAGGACTTAAACGCCGAAGCTCGTTGCTTCATAACAGCTAAAACAAACTTGGGACAGTACTCGGCGGTAACTTGGGCCGACGTCCACGATAGGTACCAGTCGAAGATTAGAGTAGAAGACGATCAACTTGGATCCCCTTCTGAATCTGTTAACCGAATCAGGGCCGACGACAGGCCTAAAAGAGTTGTCGATCATGAGCCAAGACTGGTCCGGGGTCGATACCAACTATACAGCGTGGACCGAAGGGGAAATGGGTCCAGGCGTCAGCCCACAAGGAACAAAAAAATGTGATAGAGGGCCTAGTAGCCGAGGTCTGATGAGGAAAAATGATTTTGACACCCGCTCGAGGGTAAAGAAACACAAAAATTGTCAAAATACAACTTCAACGTTGATGCAACCAGCATCGTGTCAGCCATCGAGCGCATCAAGGAAACCAAGTGGCCCTTACCATTGTAGTATGACACTATCCAAAGAGATCCTTACTTGATGTGTAAGTATCATGGCACTCATGGCCACATGACTGAGTATTTCTGACAATTGAGGGAAGAAGTTGCCCGGTTGTTCAATAACGGGCTCCTTTGGGAATTTTTGAGCGGTCGAGCCAAAAATCACTTCAGGAACAAGGATGCCAACAAACATGCCGAACAAGAGGAGCCTCAGCACGTCATCAAGATGATCATTGGAGGGGTAGATATATGATGTTTGGCTAAAAATCAATATTTTGCATGTAATTTACCTTGCATTATACCTCGATCTTGTTAATTTTTGTGTGACGAGCTTAATAATGTTATTTATATGTGTAGGAGTCAATTGGAAGTGATTTGGAAGTTTTCATGCAAAGTGAAGTAAAAAAAGGAAGAATCTAGATGAAGTATAAGTTTGGTACCCAGGTCCCGGACAACGAAGTGAGGGTCACTTCGCGAGACGGGGACCGGAGCAAAAGAAACTAGAAAAGTCTCGGAAAGCAAAGCAAGGGTCACTTCGCGAGAATGGAACTAGAGCAGAAAATTTGAGCTTCTCCCATCCAAATTAGGAGAAGCCCAATTCGCCCCAACAAACCCTAGCCGCTATAAATGCATCAGGAAAACGTACTTTTAAAATGGAGACATTACTTTATAAGGAGAGAACACTTTGGGAACATTGTTTGGAGGCAAGAACATCACGTGGAACAACTTTTGGAGGAGAAAATCATCGAGTTCTTCATTACTTCGTCTTTTCTTTGTAATTTGTTTATGCAAAATACATGGAATATTGTTACTAAGAACTCTAGTTTCTAGGGTTGTGGTTGACATGATTGTTAACATTTTAATTTACATCTTCGATAATTTGGATTATCATCATGTGGTTGTTTCTTTAATTCTAGTTTTCACTTGTGAATTTTTGTAGCTACCAAATCACCCTACTATCTATGCTATGCTTGGGAAAGCCATGTTTAGATTAGAATATAATTAAAGAGAGCTTGTTTATGAACCTGTGGCTCGGGGAACGATTTCGCGGTTAGGATAGGAATATACCTAACAGTCTTTCTTAGTTGAATACTGTATTATATTCATTCATGATAGACTCAATACCATAGGAATATATAATTGATATATTGTGGATAGTTGAGTAGTATTGTGGGAACATGCTATTCATATAAATAATCCGATCAGTTAGAAACCATTGATAATATGGATTTACAAGTGTGGTTATTGAACTTAATAGGATTGATAAACCGACCACAACTCTGGAATCTTCATCTCCTCTTAGTAAAATTAAAAACACACGCTTTCATCCCCGATAAATTAGCTAATTATTTGTTCAATTTCTGCAAAAGTAGTTTTGTAGATAAATAACATTTTTGATTATCTTGGACATTTATTGATTTTAGTTTGTTTAGTTAACAATTCATCTAAGTCTCTGTGGGTTCGACATCTGACTTTCGAGTCACTTTATTACTTGATGGCCACGTATACTTGCGAACTTGGGGAACCAACAAGTTTTTGGCACCGTTGCCGGGGACTTAGTTATTGATTGTTTATCTAAGTTAAGCTTTAATTTATTTCTGTTCAAGTTTTTAAGTTGCTTATTTAGTTAGTATTTTCTTTTCTTATTTGACATGGAATCTTGGAATAAAATTGTTCGTATGATGATTATTCTTATTTTGATGATCCTTGTCCATATTGTGGAGGACCCCACTGGTGGAAAAATTATCAAAATATTTCGAGAAGTGAATTATGCGCACAATATCAATCCTATGAGTGAAATAATTTTAACACGTGTGGTGGCCAAGAGTGGCCATTGGGATGGTTGTCCTAATTCTTTTTATCCGTCTCCGAGCCCTTATTATAATCTTTCTAATAATGTTTGTGAGTTTGATAGGAACAAAAATATGAAAGATGTGGAACATGATGCTCATATAATGGACATGATGAGGTAAATAACAGAGCAAACTCAATTTTTAATGGAGCAAACTGAGGAACGTCGAAAAGAGATGAAAATCTCAAGGCAATAATGAAGAGAATGAAGGCCAAAGTTGTTGAATGGGTTGAACCATTCGACGATGAACAAGCCGTAAACTTAGTTGATAGTCAAGAAGAGCCTAAAATTGGAGACGAGAGCGAGTTCTAGTAAGTGGAATATTTTGAAGATTGGAGATTTTATGCCAAACTTGGCTATGGAACAAGCTGAAAGATTAAAAATATATGAGGCTCAACGTGGAAAAATTACAGATGGGATGGAAGACTTAATAGAAGGAAGAGCTGAATTGGGGCGCTAAAAAGAAGTAAGGAGAGAATTTGGGTGGCTTTCGAATCGGCCCAATTAAAGTAAGAAAGGTGCACTTGTTTTGTAAAGGAATACACCACTAGCGGAAAGAAAAGAAGAAGAAAAAGAAAAATCTAAAAAAAATGAGAAGGAAAAATATAGATAAATAAATTGATATCTTGTCCTTGCTAGTGGGTATGAGTTAAAGTAATGCCTAAAGAAAGAGGGAACGTTGTTAGGGGTGATTTTAGTTGTGAAATTAAAATTGGGATTGAAGAATTTACGCTTACAGTTGATTATGAGATGTGTTAAAGTGCTTAGGGGGGTTAGCCACTATGCCTAAATATATCCTTCCCGGCCCTTAGGCCACATTACAACCATGAAAAAGTCCTAATTGATTTTAGATCGAGTGAGCCTACATTAGTAGAGATTTACATTAAGGACAAGCCTATGGTACCAATGGCATGCATGTGGCTTCTTTTGTGAGAGTGAGTGATATTCTTTGATATATATCAGTCCTTAAAATATATTTGAGCATTTGATTAAAGTGTGTGGATTCAACTTACTCTTATATTCTTGTTGTGAGGGCACATGGTTTTATGAGGGATATGTAACGTTATTATACTTCTCCATGATAATGGGTGTTCAAGCCATAAGTGCATGGTGACATTGAGTCAGTTATTGAGGCTAGGACTGTTATGAGCATGTGGTATTTGTTGATGGAATTAGTGAAGGGAAGTATAAGTGATTGCATATGCTATAGTTTAATTGTTGCTATGAACCATGGCCATTGGTGTAGTGTGATTCAAATGTGTAAATATAAAGTTCTCAACAATAGTATTAATTGTTGGTTGCTTGAGGACGAGCAAGAGCTTAAGTGTTGCGTGGTGATGCTTGGCTAAAATAAATGTTTATGCATGTAATATACCTTGCATTATACCTCGATCTTGTTAATTTTTGTGTGAATATTTGTGACTCGAGCTTAATAATGTTATTTATATGTGTAGGAATCAATTGTAAGTGATTTGTAAGTTTTCATGCAAAGTGAAGTAAGAAAAAGGAAGAATCTAGATGAAGTATAAGTTTGGTGCCCAGTTCCTCGACAGTGAAACGAGGATCACTTCGTGAGATAAAGACCGGAGCAGAAGAAACCACAGAAGTCCCGAACAGCGAAGCGAGAGACACTTCGCGAGATCGGAGAAGCCCAATTCTCCCCAAGAAACCCTAGCCGCTATAAATACATCAAGAAAACGTGCTTTTAAGATGGAGAAACTGCTTTGGAAGGAGAGAACACTTTGAGAACATTATTTGGAGGCAAGAACATCATGTGGAACAACTTTTTGAGGAGAAAATCATCTAGCTATTCATTCCTTCATCTTTTCTTTGTAATTTGTTTATGCAAAATACTTGGAAAATTGTTATTACGAATATGAGTGGCTAAGCACTCTAGTTGCTAGGATTTCGGTTGACATGATTATTAACGTTTATTAATTACATCTTCATTAATTCGTATTATCATCTTGTGGTTGTTTCTTTAATTCTAATTTTAACTAGTGAATTGGTTTAGCTACCAATTCACCCTACTACCTATGCTATGCTTGGGAAAGCCGTGTTTAAATTAGAGTAGAATTAAAGAGAACTTGGTTCTGAACCCATGCCTCGGGGAACGATTTCTCGGCTAGGATAGGAATATACCTAACAATATTTCTTAGTTGAATACTATATTATATTCGTTCATGATAGACTCAATACTATATGAATATATGATTGATATATTATGGATAGCCGCGTAGTATTGTGGGAGCAAGCTATTCATATAAACGATCCGGTCAACTAGCAACCGTTAATAATCTGGATTAACAAGTGTTGTTATTGAACTTAATTGGATTGATAATCCGACCACAACCATGGAATCTTCATCTCTTCTAAGTAAAATCCAAAACACATGCTTGCATCCCTGATAAATTAGCTAATTATTAGTTGAATATCAGCAAAAGTAGTGTGGTAGATAAACAACATTTTTGATTAGCTTGGACATTTAATTGATTTTAGTTTTCTTAGTTAACTGTTACTCTAAGTCCCTATGGGTTCGACATGCGACTTTCGAGTCACTTTATTACTTGAGGGCCACAGATACTTGTGTGTACTTGGGGAACCAACAATATCCCCCAAGGGCTAATGATAAAGCCTACTAAAGTATCCATCACAAAGGAAAACGGACCCGAGATTAGGTTCCGTAGGGAACCATTTCGTTCAGCAACAAGGATACTGAGGGCATCGTGCAACCACACAACGATGCGCTGGCAATATCCGAACTTATCAATAAATCTCGATTTAAATGTTTGTTGATTGATCAAGGTAGCTCAGCCAACATTATCAGATTGAGGGTCGTAGAGTAGTTGGTATTACAGGACGACATATTGATGTCAGTCTAGGTGTTGAACGGATTTAACATGTCATGTGAAACCACTAAAGGGGAGATAACCCCGCCAGTGAACGCCGTTGGGACGATCCAAGAGACAAAATTCTATGTGATCGAAGGGGACATGAGGTAGAACACCCTATTTGGAAGGCCTTGGGTTCACAACATGAGGGAGCTACCCTCAACCTTACACCAGACACGTAAGTTCCCTGAGTCAAGACGGTTTACGGAGAGTAGCCAACCACAAAGAAAATGCTTGCAGTCGATGAGGTAATCCCGGTGTCTGCAGTTTTGACATTAAGGAACATGGAGCCGACCAAAAAGGAAGAAATTAAATAGCAATCACCCATGTCGGTCCTGACCGAATCAGAGTAGCGATAAGTAGATGAGGAGGATAATTACAAAGTTCAGATATCGTTCATAACTCCTGATGACACCGATGCCACCAAATCCACGGTCTAGGAGTTGGAGCAAGTCATATTGATCGAACACCTACCAGATCGAAAGGTATACTTGGGCACGGGGTTAACTCCTGAGCTCAGGAAAAAACTCATTGATTTTCTTAAAGATAACATAGACTTCTTCTCTTTTTCCCGTCTTGACATGACAAGGATCCTCTCAGAAGTAACCACTAATAGGCTAAGTTTTGACTCAAAGTTCCATCCGGTTAAACAAAAGAGGAGATCACAGTTCGAGGTCAAACATGCATTCATCAAGGACGAGGTATCCAAACTCCTTAAAATAGGGTTCATTTGGGAAGTTAAATACCCGGACTAGTTAGCTAACATAGTGGTAGAACCTAAAAAAGAAAATAAGTTAAGAATGTGTCTAGATTATATTGATCTAAACAAGGCAAGCCTTAAGGATTCTTTTCCATTGCTTAGCATCGATCGGATGATCGACGCGACAGCCGGGCAGGAGATACTCAACTTTCTCTTTGCCTATTTCGAGTACAACCAAATTCGGATGGACCCAGATGATCAAGAGAAAACTTCTTTTATCACTAAATTCGGCACCTACTATAATAATGTAATGCCTTTCGGATTAGAGAATGCGGGTGCTACCAATCAACGCCTAGTAAATCATATGTTCGAAGAACAAATAGGAAAATCAATGGAAGTTTATTTTTATGACATGTTAATAAAGTCCCTGCAAGCAGAGTACCATTTGAAACATTTGCAGGAAACCTTCGACATACAAAAATAATACAGTATGAAGCTGAACCCAGAGAAGTGCGCATTCGAGGTCGGATCTGAAAAATTCCTCGAGTCCATGGTGTCTAATCGAGGGATCAAGATCAGTCCCATCTAAATCAAATCCATAGAGGACATAACTGTGGTGGATAACGTCAAGGAAGTTCAAAGGCTGACCGTCCATATAGCCGCCCTGTGCCAGTTGATATCGAGGTCCTCAGACAAAAGCCATCGGTTCTTCTCACTATTAAAGAAAAAGAATAACTTTTACTAGACCTCAAAATTCTAAAAAGCTTTGGAAGAACTCAAACGGTATCTATCGTGTCTGTCCCTTCTCCATACTCCAAAAGCGGACGAACAATTGTAGCTTTACTTGGCAATTTTCGAAATGGCAGTAAGTGGAGTTTTAGTTCAGGAGGAAGAAGGTACGCAATTTCCTGTTTACTATGTCAGTAGAACTCTAGGCAAGGCCGAAACAAGGTACCCTTACCTGGAAAAATTGGCGCTCGCTTTGCTAAGAGCCTCCTAAAAGCTAAAGTCGTACTTTCAATGCAACCCCATATGTGTCGTAACTTCTTACCCGTTGAGGAACATTATGCACAAACCCGAGCTCTCAGGCCGGTTGGCCAAATAGGCCGTTGATATTAGCGGGTACAGTATCGAGTATTAACCCCGAACAACCATAATATCTCAGATTTTGGCAGACTTCGTGGCCGATGTTTCGATGACCTTAATACCCAAAGCCGAGAGGGAATTACTGTTGACCACGAGGACTACCTCTGGAATTTGGACCCTTTTTACGGATGGTTCCTTTAATGCGAGGAGCTCCGGGCTCAACATTGTATTTAAACCGCTTACAAGGAATGCTATTAGGCAATCTATTCGAACTGTGAAACTGATTAACAATGAGGTCGAGTATGAGGCCATGATATCAGGTCTAGAATTGGCCAAAAGCCTTTGGGCCGAGGTGATCGAAGCCAAATGCGACTTCCTACTCGTGGTTAACCTAGCCAACGGAACGCTCGAAGTAAAAGATGAACGGATGCGAAGGTACTTGGACAAATTATAGGTAACCTTGCATCAATTCAAGGAATGGACCTTGCAGCACGTACCCCAGATCATAATAGGGAGGCCGATGCTCTGGCTAACTTGGGGTCGTCGGTCGATGATGATGAATTATGTTCGGGAACAACAATGCAACTCATGAAATAGGTGATAGAAGAGGGCCATGTCTAATTAAACTTAACAAGTCTAACTTGGTATTGGAGGAACGAGTATATTGATTGCTTAGAGAGTAGAAAATTGCCTTCGCAACCCAAAGAATTGAGATCCCTACGTACCAAGGCTGCAAGATTTAGCTTGGTCGAAGGAGAACTATTCAGGAGAACTTTTGACGGCCCGCTAGCCAGGTGCTTGGGACCGCGAGAGACCGAATATGCCCTGAGAGAAGTTCACGAGGGTACTTGCGGAAACCATTCGAGGGCAGAAACTTTGGTATGAAAACTAATTAGGGCCGGTTATTAATGGACCAAGATGGAGAAAGATGCGAATGACTTCGCACAGAGATGCGATGATTGTTAGAGAAATGCTCTGATGATCCATCAACCAGGAGAAATTCTCATCTCAGTTTTGTCCCCGTGGCCATTTATGAAGTGGGAAATGGACATTGTCGCCCCCCTACCGTGGGAACCCGATAAAGCATAATTCATACTATTCATGATCGATTATTTTCCCTAATAGGTCGAGCCTCAAGCATTCAAAAAGATACATGATAAATAAGTCATTGACTTCATCTGGTACCATATAATATGTCAATTTAGGATACCAGTTGAGATCGTTTACGATAATGGAAAGCAATTCATTGGCAGCAAGGCAAGTAAATTTTTCGAAGATCACAAGATTAAGAAGATATTATCAACACTTTATCACCCTAGTGGGAACGTATGGTCAAAATCAACAAACAATACCATACTTCAAAACTTGAAAAAGAGGTTGTCGATGCAAAAGGGAAACGGAAGGAGATCCTACCCGAAGTCCTATCGGCGTATCGAATGACTTCAAAATCTTTCCCAGGGGCCACCTCGTTTTCATTGGTCTATGGAGCCGTAGACTTAATACCAGTTGAGGTGGGGAAACCAAGCCTCAAGTTCAAATATGCGACAGAAAATCCAAACGACGAGGCCATGATACTGAGCCTAGAACTATTGGATGAAAGGCAGTTGGCCGCCCTGGTGCGGTTGGCCACCCAAAAATAGTGAATGAAAGTATTACAATCGAAGAGCCAGCCTCCGACACTTTCAAGTGGGGGAATCAGTATTAGGGAAAGTAACATTACACACCAGGAAACCAAACAAGGGGAAACTGGGACGGAACTTGTAAGGACCATATCGAGTTGTCTAAATAACGGACAAAGGCTCACACAAACTCGAATCGAGAAACGACGTACAATTACCGAACAACTGGAACGTGGCACACTTAAAGTAGTACTAGTGCTATGGTACGAACTCAATTACTCTTTACTCATGTTACAAGTCGGACTAACACTTGTAGGTAAACGACCAAGGACGGATGTGACTATAGGGTCTGAAAGCACGCGTTACACTCTTTTTCCCTTGGACCGATTTTGTCCCAAAATGGGTTTTAGGCAAGGTTTTTAACGAGGTAACAGTAAAATGTGGTAACGTAGATTTGAAGACCGGTTTCAAACTGGGGTCGATGATCGTTAAATTTGTAACAATAATATCCGAGTCCTGACGAGTTTGACCTCGAATATTGGGAGCCATCTCCGTCGGATAAGTTTTTTAGCAAGGAAATAAAAGAAGAAAACTTTGTATGCTAAAAGCTACGGATTGGTGATTAGGATTCGATGTAAGTGCCAAGCGGTTGTATAAATCGTGCTCACATAGTTCACTCTAGCCATGGCACAAGTCTTTATGCGCTATCGATCATGTACCTTGCACAATAAGAAATGAATAAAATTTATACTTTGATATTATGCATTTTTTACTTCTTCGACTCCGTACACTAGAGCCCACAAGCTATCCCTATTCGGGGAATATCGAGCCCAAGGGATACCCCTACTAGGGGATTGTTGCCCGAAGATAATTCGGATGACACGCGCTACTAAATCCCGGTGGCACCAAACCTATTAGGCGGTACCCAAATATAAAAGGCTACGACCACCCTAAAATGGCTCGGACACGTCGGAAGCTCATAATCAGAAAGTAAGGCCTTTAGAAACACTCAAAACCTGCTAAAAGGTTACCCTAAGGCAAAGCATCATGTAAAAGACTTAAGCATCTTGGAAACATCCCGTCGCACCGAGGTTTTGAAGCCACGAGCAAACAAAGTTGCATCGAAGTCGGGCTCCATTCAGACCTACGAAAAATGAATACCCCACAACTACATTTGATTCTATGCTAAGGCATCAAAAACATTATATGATTTGAAATTGGAAAAAGATGTTGGAAAAAGTAAAGACACGATGTTGCCAGAAAGGGAAAATTTCATATATATATTTCGAAATATATTTACATAGGCCCAATAAAAACAACCTCAAAATAAAAAAATATAATATACATAAGGGAAAACAAAAACTGAAAAAGTATTAAGGCATCCTCGACTGGTCTTCACTGGGACCCGACTCATCCATAGAACCATCGGAGCCCTCGGAACCCTCATATAGTTTGGCATCCCCGGGCTCGCAGAGCTCTTTTGCCTCAGCCTCGAGCTTCTTATATTCCTCGATCTAGGCCGATAGGTGGAATCGTGGATCTCCCCGAGGGTCTCTTTGCGGGACAACTGCTTCACGTACTTAGCTTTTATCTTCATGCGGGTCTCTGCTGTTACACCCCATATTTTCGTATGTGGAAGTACGCCATAAGTAAATTGATATAAGCTCGGAAATGAGATGTTACATCCCGTATTTTTCATACGTTAAAGTTTCGTCGTAAGTTAAGCAACATAAGTTTAGGAATGAGATTATCTTGGGATTATGAGTATTATATTATTTCAAACAAATGATAAGTAAATTCGTAAAGGTGAGAGAGTAAGCAAATCGAAGAAAATAAATTTCGTCAAAATTTGGCATTTTAGGATAAAATACAGCCCGAGCAAAAATATCTTGTATTTATGGTATGATGTATAAAATGTTTTAAAATGAGTAGTATTTTAAGTAATTTGAGATAATTCTTAATTATGTGAATAATTGGGTAATTATTGAATAACGGAGGATTAACAAATTAATTAAGATACTATTGGATAAGAATTAATCATAAAAATGCGGCAGCCAACAACATATGACTCTTATATCATTGTTCAAGGTGTCATTCTTAGAGAGTTGGGTGGCCAACTAAGCCATGATGTGGGGCCCACTCCCAAAACTTATAAAAATCTTTCTAAATCATTTTTGAATCTCTACCGTGAGAAAGGAAGTTTAGAAACTCATTCAAAAATATTAGCAACGTGACTTTGCAACAAAAAATCATACGAGACTATGTAATTTTATAGCAACAAGATTTTGCGATTCTAAGAGAGCATGGTACAATTATTCTCAAAATATCACACAAATTCTTCTCTACTTCGATCTGTTGTTATGTGATTTATCGCAATTGATGTCTGTTAGAGGGATTATCAAGAGAATCAGCTCAGGTATGCTAAGGCCATCCCTTCTTTCTTTTTGGCATGATCTATACGACACAAACAAAACGAGTAAATGCACAACTTTCATAAACTACTCTATTCGTACAAATTCTAGAGATGTGTATATTCTTATTCTCCCATAAGTCTTATTATTCTATCGTGTGTTCATGGGTCTCAGAAAAATACGTATTTGATAAAGTTTATCCGGAAGGCATATTTGATTTTTATGGCATTCCAAAAAAATCTTATTAACGTATTTCTTATGCATTTCATGCATTTATACATGTACATTGACCCATGACAAGATTGCATTATATACGTGTATATATGTATATTATATTTATATGAGATATGGGAAAAAGGTTATGGCGTTATATTCGCACCACCACTTGATCAGCTGGTATACGTTGATGATTTGCCCATAGTGGCCGAAATGATATGATGGGATGCCCTCAGAGGCTTGATGATGTTATGAACACATATACCTATGCATGGTATGGCATTTATACGCATATGTATGACATTATAAAAAAGAAATGATTCACAAAGTTATGCAAACATACATGTCAAATCTTTTACTCCATGTTTCTCTCATGTCTATTATTTACTGACTTTCATTCCTTACATACTTGGTACATTATTTGAACTAACATTCCTTTTTTCCTGGGGACGCTGCGTTTCATGCCCGCAGGTCCCGATAGACAGGTCAAGAGTCCTCCAAGTAGGTTATTAGCTCAGCGAAACGCTCCATTTCGTTCGGAGTTGCTTGTCATGTTAGTATGATTTAGACGTGCATTTTTTAGTATGGCGGGACTCTGTCCCTACCTTTATGAAAATTTTGTATCCTTAGAGGCTTGTAGACAGATGTCATGTACGTAAAAGATTGTGTGGCCTTGTCGGCCTATGTTCAGTGTACGAGTGGTTATTTTTGTCTTATAGGCCCGTATGTCTTATGTATAAGTTGGTATTACATATTGTATTCTTCTTATCCCATGGAAGCTTTCCGGCTCAGTTATCTATGATAGTATGACATGAAAATGTACGTTATGTTGGTACTCGGTTAAGTAAGGTACCGGGTGCCCCTCGTGGTCCATCGATTTGGGTCGTGACAGAAGTGGTATCAGAGCAGTTCTGTCCTAGGGAGTCTACAAGTCGTGTCTAGCAGAGTCTTGTTTATGGGTATTTCGTGTACCACACTTATAAGCAAGAGGCTACAGGGCATTTATGACTGTCATTCTTTCTTCTTACTCTAGATCGTGTGGTAGGTATCAGTTGTAAAAACTCAATTTCCTAAACTCTATCCTATTCATAATACGACGATGCCTACATCCAGAAAGGCAGTTGTAAGAGATTGAATGTGGCCATGGAAGGGTTGAGTTAGAGGTACTCGATTTTTCATGATGCTTATGATAAGTAATATAAAGTCTTTAGTAGACCATGTGTGTACTAAGATGTGTAAGCCTCTTCATAAGGAGCCTTGAGGCAAGAATACCTTTCCACCCTTATGGTGAATGAAAATGAGAGATTCAGAAGATAAATATAAGTTTCAACAAGCAAAATAAGCAATATGAAGAAGGGTACGAGGCGCCTAGTTAATGAAGCTTAACAGTATTTACAATTCAGGTAGAGGAATATAAGGTTTTTGAGTTACATTCAATAGTAACAAAGGTATGTACAATTGGCTATATTGATCTTGTTTATGCCATATGGGAGCTAACAAATATGATTCAAGAGAAGGACGAGATATCAAGATCCGGCTGGGGTTAGAGTGACCCAAAAATTGTGGATGAATTGTTTGCATTAGTTTACATTTCTGAAGGATAGTGCAAACGTGGTAATAGATCTCTTGTGAGACACCTAGATGGTGCACTCTAAAATAGTATAGTTGGATATGAGTGCTACAAAGATTGGCATTGGAAGCCTGGAAAGGATAAATATTATACTTAGTATTACTCCCGTCCCTAGTAGAGAGATAATGCTAGGCAACCCGAAGAGCCAGTGGTTGGAGGAAAGGGGAGCTAAAAGGAAAAGAATATCTTGTTGAAGTTTTCAGAATAACGTGATAGACATAAATGTTGGCAGGAAATAAGGAAAGAGCCAATGAAGCATTAAGAGTAAGATGTGATACATGGATGACAACGGTAGGTCAGAAAGATGACAATATTACAGAGTCTATAGTCAAGTGAAGGAAAAGACGAGAGGTGACAGGCCTTGAGACAACAAAGAGTATAGGCCATAAAGTCATATCATCACTTCGAGAAATAAGTTCGTGAGTCTAATGCAATTACCAGAAGGAAAAGTTGACCGAGAGTGATAGAAATCAGTATGGGCTGGCGAACAAGATAAACTAAACATGAATTAGGGTCTGAGTGATCGGATAATACTCGGCATCATGAGAACTTCAGATTTCATTCTGGCGATAATAAAATGGACAACAAAAGAAGATTCATTAGAAATTCAGAGAATGGTCATTCAGGAAGACGCTTCCTAGCGCAAGAAATGTGAGCAAAGTTAAGCTTAAGGGACTATGTGTGCTAGTTACACTAAGTTCCACCCTCGCGAGTAAGGAATTTCATTATCCTTGGTCCGGAAGGATAACCCCAAGGCGAGTAAGGGTCATCGATAATGCGAGAAGACGCCAATGATGAAGAGGTAAAACATCTATAGGTAGATCGTTGTAGCGCTCAATATTAGTGTTTCCCTGGGAGGGGGGGGGGGGGGGGGGGGGGGATGTGGAGTGAGGTGGCATTAAGTCAGAATTAAGTGGTTCTAGTAATTATGGAATGGTAAAGGAAGAATGCGATAAAATTAAAAAGGGATAAGATTGCACTTATTCAAAGTCTACAGCTATGCTACGAGTTATGCAAGAATGACGTCAAGGAGAGGAAGTAAGGGTTCTTTATCGGGATGTTATTGATAGATAAGGAGCCAGTGTGACACGTAAGTTAGGACAAATGAAATAACCCAAGAAAGATTACGCGACAATACGAGCCAACAAATAGTTAGCAGTTGATTGAGGAAGAGCCTAGTTGGCTAGACAAGAGGATACATATAAATCAACAAATCGTGCAAGATAAACATGGTAAACCCCAACATGGATAATTTAGTCTCGCCAATATGACATCGATACCCTTGAGAAATATTCAGATAGAAGTTGGGGTTGTTAAAGGTATCGTACGAATGTTATGGAAATAAAAGAAAATAACACTGGGAAGACAGTCAAAATATCAGATCAGAAGCAACCCTACAAGAAAAAGGGCGTGGAGGTAAGTAACTACAGATAATTGTAGGTGAGGAAGAACATCAAATTTTTTATTGGGTATATGATGTAATAAGCTCGCAACTTTACAAGCTTCATAGGTCCTCCCTAAGTACTAAAGTGAAAGACTAGCTGAGGAAATGAGGAAGAAGGCTTCAACCTAAGCGCAGTGACCTAAAGAGGAAATGGTCTTGTAACAACAGTTTCACAACAACATTGTACGTCCTCCATAAGAAAGAGGAACCTACCTTGGCTAGTGAACGGGAAGTAAATCAAAAATAATATTCGAAGATCATATGAGTTGTACGAAAATTCCGGCATGTGTGAGATCTAAGATAATCTAAGTATGCATGCAGAAAGGGGGAAGAAAGACCAAGAAAGGTAATAGCTTACAGAAAAGTGAGAAGGAACAAAAGGAATCATTCGATTAATGATCCAAAGTTAGCAAGGTTATGAGCGCACTTAAGATGTTGGAGTATTACCCATGAAGCATATATGTTGACAAAAGTGGTATCATACAGCCGTAGAAGACTCCGGTATAAGTTAAAGAAAGAGTTGATCCCATGTCATGTATCGAATTGTTAAAGGATTATATCATGGATATTACATAGCGCCCATGATAGGCTAAACATAATAACTAATACCATGAAACACAGATCAGAAAATAGCTTAAGCTTACATAAAGGCTGATCAGACGGAAGAGAAAACTAAAGAGTTACATGAACTAAGAAAATCAGGAGTTTGATTATTGGACCTAGAAATTTATAGACCTCGTGATTAAGAACATTGTAGGATCACTCTCAAATATCATAAGTACAGGAGAGATAGTACATTAGCCATATTCTATAACGGCTCAGTCAGAAGAGCACCAGCCTAATAAGGAGTCAGTACGAAGCTCCCGCCGGATAGTGTATGCACCAGAGGTGCAAGTATTATAATAGAGCTTCAAGTTATGGACGTGAATTATACCTATGTGGAAGGGAGGTCCTGAAAGAAATGGAAGATATGATACGAGATTTTAAGGTAAAGGTAAACAACGTGCGAAATACTCAAATGCAGAAGGTTGTGGACAGTTCATACATCAGATAGACGGCGATAAACATGGGTGATTCTGTATCTAGGAATAATAGTGGCATCGTCAGTGGCATATCTTCCAGCCTATGGTTTCTAGGTACCGAGGGATCTAGCCAAGTAAGTAAATAAAAGTTAGAGACAATGTGATATCTCGCTTGATGTTTCAGAATAACATAAGGAAATACATGGTGCAAGCAAGTTAAAAAAAAGCTGCAAGAAGTATAAATTGATATATGTAGGTCACAAGCTAAAACATGGTAAAGCGACAAGGTTTTAGGAAGACATGAGTACGGATGAGAAAATGTGAGTTAAAAGGTGATGAGAATGGATAAGTCCTCGAGATTAAGCCCATGAAAATATGAGAGCCAATGGTTTCTCTAAGTTATAGAAAGTTCAACATAGTTTGAATGAACTCAAAGGAATCTAAAGACTAATAACATCTAGAGTGGAATGATGATGTGATTATGATAGATACAGGATGACGTTTGGCCTTCGATTGAGTAATGACTTGAAGAGGATTTCATGAATTATACATGATTAAAATACCCATGTAAGGTGATTCATATTGGGATGCTATAAAATACGGTTATGGAAGTATAATATCGCCCTAGGTGGATCAATCTAATTAATAAAGATGTCCTTGATGAGACGTGAGCCCTATAGGCAGTGTTACTATAACGACCCGACCGGTCGTTTTGCGTATTAGGACCCCCTTCCCCTAAATAAGATTTCCCATAGCGGCTTATGATGATTTATGACCTGCGGGGATGGGTGGTTCAGAATTCGAAAGTGTTTAGAGTGATATAGGAACACTTGGTTCCTTAAGGTTGGTGTTTAAGGCCAAGTTTGACTTCGGTCAATATTTTGAGTAAACGACCTCCGAATCAAGTTTTGACAGTTTCGGTAGCTTCGTATGATGATTTCGGACTTGGGCGTATGTTCGGAAGTGGGTTTTGGATGACCCGGGAGCGTTTCAGCGCCAAATAGTGAAATATGATTCCTTAAGTTTAAGAATTTAGGTGTGGAACGTGTTTTAGTGTTATCGAGGTCTGAATGGAATTTCGAGATCGGGAATAGTTCTGTAATGTCAATTATGACTTGCTTGCAAAATTTGGTGTCATTCCGAGTGGCATAGATCGGTTCGGCGCATTTAAAAGCGAATTCTATAACTTCAAGTTCAAAGTTTGATTCAATTGGGTTTTGGGGTCGAATTCTTAGTTTTGTTGCTGTTTTTCACGTTCTGAAAATTCGAATGAGTCCGTATCACGAAATAGACACTTTCTAGTGCCTTTGGACAGGGTCCCGAGGTGCTCGGGTGAGTTTCGGACCCCTCGGAGTTAAATTCAAAACACAAGATTTTTCACTGACTGGTTTCCTTTAGTGCGATCGCGGGTGCATTAATGCGATCGCATAGAAGAGTTGGCAGGGGTGTGGGGAAATGCCCTGTGCGATCGCATGGGCCTGTGTGCGTTTGCACAGGGGTGATATATGGCCTGGCCCAATTTTTTTCTCCACGTTCGCACCCCTCCCCTGCAATCGCATAGGTCTGGCCCAATTTGCTCTCCGCGATTGCACGTACCCCTCTGCGGTCGCACAGTAGGTCCGAACAAAATTCCGAGATCGGGAATAGTTCTGTTATGTCAATTATGACTTGCTTTCAAAATTTAGTGTCATTCCGAGTGGCATAGGTCGGTTCGGCGCATTTAAAAGCGAATTCTAGAACTTTAAGTTCAAAGTTTGATTCAATTTTGTTTTGGGGTCGAATTCTTAGTTTCGTTGTTGTTTTTCACGTTTCGAAAATTCGAGCGAGTCCGTATCATGAATACAGACTTGCCAGTGCCTTTGGACGGGTTCCCGAGGGGCTCGGGTGAGTTTTGGACCCCTCGGAGTTAAATTCAAAACACCAGATTTGTCAGTGACTCGTTTCCTTCAGTGCGATCGCGGGTGCATTAATGCGATCACACAGAAGAGTTGGCAGGGGTGTGGGGAAATGACCTATGCGATCGAATGGGCCTGTGTGCGTTTGCACAGGGGTTATCAATGGCCTGGCCCAATTTTGTTCTCCGCATTCGCACCCCCGCCCCCGCAATCGCACAGGCCTGGCCTAGTTTTCTCTCTGTGATCGCACGTACCCCTCTGTGGTCGCACAGTAGGCCCTCAGGGAACTTGACCAGTTGACTTCCGCGATTGCTCTGCCCCAGCTGCGATCACACACAACGGGCAGCTGGGCAGTGTTAGTTTTAAACGGGACTTAGTCCCATTTTAGCCATTTTTCTTCACTTGGGGCGATTTTGGGAGATTTCAAAGTAGAGATTTTACCTAGCTACTGAGAGGTAAGTTATCCCTACTATAATTTAAGTTGAATACTTGGATTTTTAGGTGGATTAACACACTAGTTAGTGGAAAATCATGGGTTAGAGTAAAAACCTAGGTTTTATGAAAAATGGGAGACTTACCAAGAAATTTGCCATGGAATCACACAAAAACTATATATTAATGATCCTTGGGTTATGGGTAAGTATTTCCTTCGCAAATGTCCGGAATCCGAGCATGTGGGCCCGAGGGTGTATTTTGAGATATTGCAAAGTAGGCTAAATTTGTAAATTTAATAGGGAAATTCCATGCTTTTGAGCATAAATTGATGTATTTATGTAACATTTGGCTAATTACAAGACCTCGGGTGACGAGTTCGGAGTTTCAGGCGCGTTCTTCACCTGGAGAGTAGGTTCGACACGAGGTGAGTCTCCCTTCTAACCTTGTAAGAGCGAATTGTCCCCATAGGTGATTATAAATGATTGAAATGTCCTAAATTATGGGGGCTACGCACGCACGAGGTGACGAGAGTCTGTGCGTATCTACTAGTATATTGTTTTGGGTAGTTCTAGGGCTCACAAGCATGCTTATATGTGCCTTACATGTATTCAGCGTCACATATATGATTCGTGAGCGGGATAGCCCTATTATTATGTCAACTGCGTCGCATGTTTGATTCGCGAGCGGGATAATAGATGCATCTATGGTTCGAGCCGTTCGATCCTCAGTAGTGCACATTTATTTTTGCGACGCTTCGGCCGTACGCTTCAGCATATTACGTGCTATATAGTTGACTGGAGTTTTGTTGAAACTGTATAAACTGCTTCATGTGAAAGGGACTTTAGTACATTACATGTTAGGGAAATTTGCTATGTAAAGGTAAAATTGTAAATTTATACTTGATATTTCATACCCTTGTGATTTCTACGATTGTTATACCTGCCTATTCTTTATTAGATTATGTTATTTAATTGTTGTCCCTAGTAAGTATCACGTCTACCTCTCGTCACTACTTCTTCGAGCTTAGATGGGATACTCACTGGGTACATATTTGATTATGTACTCATGCTACGCTTCTGTACTTAATTGTACAGGATCAGAGGCAGGTGCATCTGGGTATTCATCTGGCGCTCGTCCCTGACGTATAGTGGGCGTGGACTTCTCGGTGAGCTGCTTTCCTTGACGCTTATCTCTAGCAGCACCTTGGAGTTCCTCTTTTCTTTTATTATGTCTGTATTATTTTCTTTAGACAGTAGGGCAAACTTGTACTTTCTTTTGGATACTAGTTTCTATTAGATGCCCGTAGATCTGTGACGCTAGTTCCTGGCATGTCCACGTAGTGGATATTCTATTCTTTTGGGTTGTAATTATGGTGATGATTACTATATTTATTACTCACTTCTGGTTGTCTAACTCACTAATTTACTTCGAATTTTGTTAATTTGAAAGAAAAGCCTCTTAAGTATGGTGGATTGTTCTATAAATTAAAAAGGGATCACTAGTAAATTAAGGTTGGCTTGCCTGACATCGAAGTCGGGCGCCATCGCGACCTAAATTGGGATTTGGGTCGTGACAACATGGTATCAGAGATCTAGGTTCACATAGGTCTCACAAGTGACGGGCAAACCTAATAGAGTCTTGCGGATCGATACAGAGACGTCTGTATTTATCTTCGGGAGGCTATAAGGTGTTAGAAAACCTCTCTTCATTCATATTCTATCGTGTAGTTCATGGTTTACTAAATCTCATTCTTCTATTTTCTCATTGATGGTGAGGACTCGTGCGACCGATGTTCCAGACCCGGAAGATACCGCTACCCCTGCCGTCCGAGGCTGTACAGAGGACGGGGGAGGACACCGGCCCGAGGTAGGGGACGAGAGAGTCCTAGAGTTGTTCCACTAGCACCCTCAGCGGATCCGGGAGAGGATCCCATTACTGAGGAGCGGGGTGAGGTGCCCCCAGCAGACCAAGCTCTGATGGACTTCATGACTACACCAGGCTTCCAGGAGGTCATGGGCCGTATGATGCGGTTCATGGACAATATGACTCGGGCTGGTTTATTTCTAGCGGATCCTGCCATATCTCAGGCGGGAGGGGGAGCCCAGACCCCTACTACCCAGGCCGTAGGACATGCAGTAGCAGTATATCAGACTCTAGGTACACTGCCCGTGGGTGGAGCCCAGCCTGTAGCAGTAGCACCTGAGCTTAGACTAGCTGTGGACGGCGATCCGCAAAAGTTACTAGATAGATGGACCCGATTGCACCCTACTGTCTTCGGAGGTGAGAGGGGCGAGGAAGCCCTGTATTTCATTGATAGGTGCAGGGATAGACTGTAGAACATGAGGATACTGGAGTCCCATGGAGTGGACTTCACTACTTTTCAGCTTGAGGGTAGGGCCCGCAGATGGTGGCAGTCTTATATCCTTGGTAGGCCGGCAGGTTCCCCTCCTATCACTTGGGATCAGTTCACTCAGTTGTTCCTGGACAGATACATTCCACCTCCGAGAGGAAAGAGCTGCGGTATCAGTTTGAGCAACTAGAGCAGGGACATATGTCAGTGACAGACTACGAGGCCAGGTTTTCTGAGTTGTCTCATCATGCCCTTATGATACTTCCTACTGATGTTGAGAGAGTGCGAAGATTTGTAGTTGGGTTGCACTCAGGTATTAGGGCCAACATGGCCCGAGAGGTGGAGATGGGTACTCCCTATCATCTTCTGGTCGAGATAGCTCGCCGGATTGAGGGTTATAAATAGAGGGGCAGAGAGCAGAGTCAGCAGGATAAGAGAGCTAGGTTTTATGGGGATTTCAGAGGTGCCCCAGCCAGGAGTAGAGGTTAGTTCGGTAGAGGACAGCCCAGTAGGCCTCCATATTCAGCTCCTCCACCACCTCCCCGTGGCGCTCTAGTGAGGCCTTATTTCAACGCCATGCCGGAGAGTTCCTACCGTCCACCAGCAATTCAGGGTTCCTCAAGCGGGTATCCCGGTCATCAGGGGTCTTCCAGTCCTTACTTCAGTGCCATGCCAGAGTGTTCTCACCGTCCCCCAGCTACCTAGGGTTCTTCTTCAAGGCAGCAGGCTATGCCACCAGTGAGATGTTATGAGTGTGGGGATTCAGGCCATATGAGGAGGACTTGTCCCAGGCTTTGGGGCAAGGCTGTTCAGCAGAGTTATCAGCCTGCATACTCAGCACCGGCGCCTCGTCCACCCAGAGGTGGAGGACAGACTGGTAGAGGTCGCCGCAGAGGTGGAGGCCAGGCAGGGGGAGCTCAGCCAGCTCCTATTCATTCCAGCGAAGGTGAGTCTTCCGGTGCACCAGCCAGATTCTATGATATTCCAACCCGAGCAGATGTAGTGGTCTCAGACGCCGTGATCACAGGTACTATTTCAGTATGTGGTAGAGAGGCATCAGTGTTATTTGATCCAGGATCCACTTATTCATATGTGTCAGCCTTATTTGCTTGTTTCTTGGATGTTCCTCGTGAGTCCTTGGGTTCTCCTATATATGTGTCCACTCCTGTGGGTGATTCTGTGGTGGTAGACCGGATATATCGGTCTTGTGTTTTCACCTTCTGTGGGTACGATACCAGAGCAGACCTTCTATTGCTCTACATGGTTGATTTCGAGGTTATTTTAGGCATGGATTGGCTATCTCCTTATCATGTCGTGCTAGATTGCCATGCCAAGATAGTTACTTTAGCCATGCCCGAGTCGCCTAGGCTGGAGAGGAGAGGTTCCTCAGTTAGTGCATCCAGCCGGGTTGTTTCATTCCTGAAGGCTCGACATATGGTCGAGAAGGGTTGTCTGGCCTATCTTGCTTATGTGCGGGACACCACCGCTGAGTCTCCGACGACTGATTCAATGCCAGTTGTTGAAGAGTTTGCTGATGTATTTCCTTCAGACCTTCCGGGCATGCCTCCGGATCGTGATATTGATTTCTGCATTGATGTAGCTCCAGGCACCCAACCTATATCTATTCCTCCGTACCGTATGGCTCCGAATGAGCAGCTTGAGGAGTTGTTAGCTAATGGGTTTATCAGACCGAGTGTATCTCTGTGGGGTGCCCCAGTTCTATTTGTGAAGAAGAAGGATGGGACTATGCAGATGTGTATTGACTACCGCCAGTTGAACAAGGTCACCATTAAGAAAAAATTATCCTTTGCCGTGCATCGATGACTTGTTTGACCAGTTGCTGGGTGCTTGGGTGTTTTCCAAGATTGACTTGAGATCAGGGTACCACCAGCTGAATATTTGGGCCTCGGATGTACCGAAAAGACTACTTTTCGTACGAGATATGGCCATTATGAGTTCCTGGTAATGTCCTTTGGCTTGACTAATGCCCCAACAACATTTATGGACTTGATGAACAGGGTGTTCAGGCCGTATATTGATTCCTTTTCATGGTCTTTATTGATGACATTTTGATTTACTCACGTAGCCTGGGGGAGCACGAGCAGCATTTGAGAGTTGTGCTCCAGACCTTGCGAGAACAGAAGCTATATGCTAAGTTCTCCAAGTGTGAGTTTTGGTTGGATTTTGTGGCATTCTTGGGACATGTGGTATCCGGGGAGGGTATCAAGGTGGATCCTAAGAAGGTTGAGGCAGTTCAGAGTTGGCCGCGTCCTACTTCAGCTACAGAGATCAGGAGTTTCTTGGGTATAGCAGGCTACTACCGGCGATTTGTGGAGGGCTTTGCATCCATTGCAGCCCCTCTGACTAGATTGACTCAGAAGAATGCCCCGTTCCGATGGTCCGACGAGTGTGAGGCGAGCTTTCATAAGCTCAAGACAGCATTGACCTCAGCACTAGTTCTAGTATTGCCTTCCGGTTTTGGGATGTATACAGTATATTGCGACGATTCACGTGTTGGCTTGGGGTGTGTGTTGATGCAGGAAGGGAGAGTTATTTCTTATGCTTCGCGCCAGCTGAAGATTTATGAGAAGAGTTATCTTGTGCACGATTTGCAGTTGGCGGCGATTGTTCTTGCTCTTAAGATTTGGAGGCACTATTTGTATGGAGGTGTCCTGTGAGGTTTATACGGATTACCGCAGCTTACAACACTTGTTCAAACAGAGGGATATTAATTTGAGGTAGCGCATGTGGCTTGAGTTGCTAAAGAATTATGACATCACCATTCTTTATCATCCGAGCAAGGCGAATGTGGTAACATATGCTTTGAGCAGGAAAGCGGAGAGTATGGGTAGCTTGGCTTATATTGCAGCAGAGGAGAGACCTCTAGCCTTGGACATTCAGTCCTTGGCTAATCGCCTGGTTAGATTAGACCTTTCAGAGCCTCGTCGAGTTCTAGCACATGTGGTTGCTCAGTCTTCGTTATTGGGTGAAATTAAGGCTCGGCAGCTTGATGATCCGTGCTTGGCAGAGCTTCGGGAGACAGCTGTTCAGGGTGGTGCCAAGGAGGTTACTATTGGCGAGATGGGGTTCTGAGACTTCAGGGCCGTTTATGTGTTCCTAATGTTGATGGCCTGAGGGAGAGGATTCTGGAGGAGGCTCACAGTTCACCGTATTCTATTCATCCTTGTGCTACAAAGATGTATCGTGATTTGAAGCAGCATTTCTGGTGGAGGCGGATGAATAAGGATATAGTGGAGTATGTGGCTAGGTGTCTTAATTGCCAACAAGTGAAGTATGAGCACCAGAGGCTAGGAGGCCTACTTCAGCACATGCCCATTCCTGAGTGGAAGTGGGAGCGCATCACTATGGACTTCGTGGTTGGGCTGCCTCGGACTTTTCGGAAGGTTGACGCGGTTTGGGTCATTGTGGATAGATAGACCAAATTGGCACATTTAATTCCTGTAGCTACTACTTATACTTCTGAGAGGTTGGCCCAGATCTACAGTAGTACGGTTGCACGGTGTGCCGGTGTCTATTATATCAGATCGAGGTCCTCAGTTCACCTCGCACTTCTGGAGAGCGTTGCATAGTGAGATGGGTACCCAGATAGATCTCAGCACAGCATTTCACCCTAAGACTGATGGTCAGTCGGAGCGTATAGTTCAGATATTGGAGGACATGCTCAGGGCATGTGTGATTGACTTTGGAGGCCAGTGGGACCAGTTCTTTCCTTTGGCCGAGTTTGCTTAAAATAATAGTTATCTGTCCAGCATCGAGATGGCTCCATTTGAGGCTTTGTATGGTCGGTGATGTCGTTCTCCTATCGGGTAATTTGAGCCTGGCGAGGCTAAGTTATATGGCATTGACCTGGTGAAGGATGCTTTAGAGAAAATGAAGTTGATTCAGGAGAGGCTCCGCACAGCACAGTCCACACAGAAGAGTTACGCGAATCAGAGGGCGCGTGATGTAGCATTTATGGAGGGAGACAAGGTACTGTTGAAGGTCTTGCCGATGAAGGGTATTATGAGGTTCGGGAAGAAGGGAAAGCTGAGCCCGAGGTTTATAAGTCCTTTTGAGGTATTGAGGCGAGTTGGAGAGGTTTCTTATGAGCTTGCTTTACCTCCCAGTTTATCAGGGGTTCATCCGGTCTTTCATGTATCCATGCTCCGGAGGTACCACGCCGAATTCTCTCACGTGGTTGATTTCAGCACTATTCAGTTGGATGAGAAGTTGGGCTACGAGGAGGAGCCAGTTGCTATCATTGATAGGCAGGATCGCCAGTTGAGATCCAAGAGAGTTTCTGTCGTAAAAGTCCAGTGGAGGGGCTAGCCAGTCAAGGAGGCGACTTGGGAGTCCGAGGAGGACATGCGGAGCAGATATCCACATTTATTCAGCACTTCAGGTATGATTCTAGACCCGTTCGAGGACGAACGTTCATTTAAGAGGTGGAGAATGTAACGACCCGACCGGTCGTTTTTCGTATTAGGACCCCGTTCCCCTAAATAATACTTCCCATAGTGGCTTATGATGATTTATGACCTGCGGGGACGGGTGGTTTGGGATTCAGAAGTGTTTAGAGTGATATAGGAACACTTGGTTCCTTAAGGTTGGCCTTTAAGGCTAAGTTTGACTTCGGTCAGCATTTTGAGTAAACGACCTCGAAATCGAGTTTTGACGATTCCGGTAGCTTCGTATGATGATTTCGGACTTGGGCGTATGTTCGAAATGGGTTTTAGATTACCCGGGAGCGTTTCGACACCAAATAGTGAAATATGATTCCTTAAGTTTAAGAATTTAGGTGTGGAACGTTTTTTTGTTTTATCGAGGTCCGAATGGAATTCCGAGACCGGGAATAGTTTCGTTATGTCAATTATGACTTGCATGCAAAATTTGGTGTCATTCCGAGTGGCGTAGGTCGGTTCGGCGCATTTAAAAGCGAATTCTAGAACTTTAAGTTCAAAGTTTGATTCAATTTGGTTTTGGGGTCGAATTCTTAGTTTCATTGTTCTTTTTCACGTTTTGAAAATTCTAGCGAGTCCGATTCATGAATACATACTTTCCAGTACCTTTGGACGGCGTCTCGAGGGGCTTAGGTGAGTTTCGGACCCCTCAGAGTTAAATTCAAAACACCAGATTTTTCACTGACTGGTTTCCTTTAGTGCGATCGCGGGTGCATTAATGTAATCACACAATGCGATCACATGGGCCTGTGTGCGTTCGCACAGGGGTGATTTATGGCCTAGCCCAATTTTGTTCTCCGCTTCGCACCCCCTCCCCTGCAATCGCACAAGCCTGGCCCAGTTGGCTCTCCGCGATCGCACGTACCCCTCTACGGTCGCACAGTAGGCCCTCAGGGACCTTGACCAGTTGACTTCCGCAATTGCACTGCCCCAGTTGCGATCGCACACAAGGGGAAGTTGGGCAGTGTTAGTTTTAAACAGGACTTAGTCCCATATTAGTCATTTTTCTTCACTTCGGGCGATTTTGGGAGCTTTCAAAGAGGATATTTCACCTAGCAACTGAGAGGTGAGTGATTCCTACTATAATTTAAGTTGAATACTTGGAGTTTTAGGTAGATTAACACACTAGTTAGTGGAAAATCATTGGTTAGAGTAAAAACCTAGGTTTTATGAAAAATGGGAGAATTACCAAGAAATTTGCTGTGGAATCGCACAAAAATTATATATTAATGATCCTTAGGTTATGGGTAAGTATTTCCTTTGAAAATTTCCGGAATCCGAGCATGTGGACAGGGGGTGTATTTTGTGATATTGCAAAGTAGGCTAAATTGGTTAATTGAATAGGGAAGTTCCATGCTTTTGAGCATAAATTGATGTATTTATGTAACATTTGACTAGTTACGAGACCTTAGGTGACGAGTTTGGAGTTTCGGGCGCGTTCTTGACCCGGAGAGTAGGTTCGACACGAGGTGAGTCTCCCTTCTAACCTTGTAAGAGGAAATTGTCCCCATAGGTGATTGTAAATGATTGAAATATCCTAAATTGTGGGGGCTACGCACGCACGAGGTGACGAGAGTCCGTGCGTAGCTACTAGTATATTGGTTTGGGTAGTTCTAGGGCTCACAAGCATGCTTATATGTTCCTTACATGTATTCCTACATGTATTTTGAGTTTTTTATTATCCTTGAATTGGCATGAGAATATTAGGAAGTTATTTTTAAAATTATATTGCTTAAGTTCTTGTTTTTAAGTATAATCTCGGTTAACTCCCTAAATATTGATAATTTTATGTATGTATGAGGCACCCGCGTCACATGTATGATTCGTGAGCGGGATAGCCCTATTTTTATGTCAATCGCGTCGCATTTTCGATTCGCGAGCGGGGTAATAGATGCATCTATGGTTCTAGTCGTTCGACCCTCGATAGTGCACATTTATTTTTGCGACGCTTCGGCCGTACGCTTCGGCATATTACGTGCTATATAGTTGACTGGGAGTTTTGTTGAAACTGTATAAACTGCTTCATGTGAAAGGGGCTTTAGTACATTACATGCTAGGGAAATTTGATATGTAAAGGTAAAATTGTAAATTTATACTTGATATTTCATACCCTTGTGATTTCTACGGTTGTTATACCTTCCTATTCTTTATTAGATTATGTTATTTAATTGTTGGCCCTAGTAAGTATCACGTCTACCTATCATCACTACTTCTTCTAGATTAGACGAGATACTCACTGGGTACATATTTGTTTATGTACTCATGCTACGCTTCTGTACTTAATTGTACAGTCTCTGAGGCAGGTGCATTTGGGTATTCATCCGGCGCTCGTCCCTGACGTATAGTGGGCGTGGACTTCTCGGTGAGCTTCTTTCCTTGACGCTTATCTCTGGCAGCACCTTGGAGTTCCTCTTTTTTTTTATTATGTCTGTATTATTTTCTTCAGACAGTAGGGCAAACTTGTACTTTTTTTTGGATACTAGTTTCTATTAGATGCCCGTAGACCTGTGACGCCAGTTCATGGCATGCCCACATAGTGGATATTCTATTCTTTTGGGTTGTAATAATGGTGGTGATTACTATATTTATTACTCACTTTTGGTTGTCTAAGTCACTAATTTACTTTGAATTTTGTTAAATTGATATAAAAGCCTCTTAAGTATGGTGGATTGTTCTATAAATTAAAAAAGGGATCACTAGTAAATTAAGGTTGGCTTGCCTGACATCGAAGTCGGGCGCCATCACGACCTAAATTAGGATTTGGGTCGTGACAGTTACCTAAGAGATCAAATCATCGGTGGTAGATGATATATCAACATCAAAGTGAATCAAGAGTGGATGGACAAAAGTCACAAGGTATGAGGTGAGATTAGGCCATCAGTCTTAAGATAAACAGTAATGAAGAAGCATTAAAAGACTCAGCTTTATGCATATAGGATAAGTAACGAAAGTAACCTGGAGTTCGGTAGCAGACCTCAGAAATGATGAATCGAAGTAAGAATTATGGTGTAATAAGACATACCTAGATGCAGTAAAGTCATACGAATGGATCAACGGATCTATGAAATAAGGTATAACAATATTCGTACCGAGCAAAAAACTTCAATATACCTATAGATGCCAGAGGGACATTTTATCAAGATCTGTATATATTTGCAAAGTGAGGCCTAAAGATTGGCTTAAAGCCGGAGGAATGATGGGAGAATAGTCACATAGGCGCACATATAAGGAAAAAGTCGTACAGGCTGCATGATAGAAGATAGCAAGAGTTACGAGATTTGAAGAATTCCGACCACAGACCATGGTGCGAGAAGAGGCCTATAGGGGGGACTGCCCTGGCCTTTGAAATTATTCAAAGAACAGTTGCCTAAATGTCAAGAAGAGTATTAAAGTATTCGCAAGAGATATAGGTTATGTGAATGATAAATGCATCAGTCAACATTCGAGGACGAATGTTCCAAAGGGTGAAATAATTTTACATCACATGTTTTCATAGGTGCAAATACGCCATAAGTAAATTGATATAAGCTTGGAAATGAGATGTTACATCCCGCATTTTTCGTACGTTAAAGTTTCGTCGTAAGTTAAGCAACATAAGTTCAGGAATGAGATTATCTTGGGATTATAAGTATTATATTATTTCAAACAAGTGATAAATAAAGTCGTGAAGGTGAGAGAGTAAGCAAAATGAAGAAAATAAATTTCGTCGATGTTTGGCATTTTGGGATAAAATACGGCCCGAGCAAAAATACCCGATATTTATGGACTGGTTCCATACAAGGTACCATACGACCATGATGATATGATGTTTAAAGTGTGTTAAAATGAGTAGTATTTTAAGTAATTTGAGATAATTCCTAATTATATAGATAATTGGATAATTATTGGTTAATGGGGGATTAGCAAGTTAAATAAGGAATTAATTAAGATACTATTGGATAAGAATGGATCACAAAAATGTGGAAGCCAACAACATATGACTCTTATATCATTATGGTGTCATTCTTAGAGAGTTTGGTGGCCAACTAAGCCATGATGTGGGGCCCACTCCCAAAACTTAAAAAAACCTTTCTAAATCATTTTTGAATCTCTACCGTGAGAAAGGAAGTTCTGAAACTCATTCAGAAATATTAGCAACGTGACTTTGCAACAAAAAATCATACGAAACTATGTAATTTTATAGCAGCAAGATTTTGCGATTCTAAGAGAGCATGGTAAAATTATTCTCAAGAATATTATACGAATTCTTCTCTACTTTGATCCGATGTTATGTGATTTATCGTAATTGATGTGTGTTAGAGGGATTGTCAAGAGAATCAGCTCAGATATGCTAAGGACATCCCTTCTTTCTTTTTTGCATGATTTATACGACACAAACAAAACGAGTAAATGCACAACTTCCATAAATTACTCTATTCGTAGAAATTCTAGAGATGTGTATATTCTTATTATCCCATAAGTCTTATTATTCTATCGTGTGTTCATGGGTCTCAGAAAAATACGTATTTGATAAAGTTTATCTGGAAGGCATATTGGATTTTTATGGCATCCCGAGAAAATCTTATTAACGTATTTCTTATGCATTTCATGCATTTATACATGTACATTGACCCATGACGAGATGGAGTTATATATGCGTATATATGTATATTATACTTATATGGGATATGGGATATGGGATATGGAGAAAAGATTACGGTGTTATATACGCACCACCACCTGATCTGCTGGTATACGTTGATGATTTGCTCATAGCGGCCAAAATGATATTATGGGAAGCCGTCAGAGGCTTGATGATGTTACGAACGCATATACCTATGCATGGTATGACATTTATACTCATATGTATGACATTATAAAAATGAAATGATTCACAGAGCTATGCAAACATACATGTCGAGTATTTTACTCTATGTTTCTCTCATGTCTATTATTTACTGACTTTTATTACTTACATACTCGGTACATTATTTATACTGGCATCCCTTTTGCCTGGGGACGTTGTGTTTCATGCCCGCAGGTTCCGATAGACAGGTCGAGAACCCTCCAAGTAGGCTATAAGCTCACTGGAAGATGTTGGTGCGCTCCATTTGCTTCGGAGTTGCTTGTTTGGTTAGTCTGATTTAGTCGTGCATTGTTTAGTATGGTGGGACTCTGTCCCGACCTTTATAAAAAATTTGTATTCTTAAAGGCTTGTAGATAGATATCATGTACGTAAAAGATTGTGTGGCCTTGTCGGCCTATGTGCAGTGTACGAGTGGTTATTTTTGTCTTATAGGCCCGTATGTCTTATGTATAAGTTGGTATTACATGTTGTATTCTACTTATCTCATGGAAGCCTTTCAGCTCAGTTATCTATGATAGTATGACATGAAAAGGTACGTTATGTTGGTACTTGGTTATGTAAGGTACCGGGTGCCCGTCGAGGCCCATTGGTTTGGGTCGTGAAATCGGGTGCCTCCACATCGGCCTTGTTCTGGACGATATCTTCTCGGCATCAGCAGAGGTTATGTCAATTTTGTACTTCAGTGCCTCATATTCCCTTCCGAGGGTATCCCGTTTTGCGTCGGCCGAACCAACTGTGCACGGAGATCATCATTCAACTGAGACCACTTAACAACTTTGTCCTTCAACACTCAAAGTTGGTTCTCAACCGATGCCATATCCGCCTTTGCAGTTTCCTTCTCTGCACCTAGTAGGTCCATCCTGCCCTTCCACCCTTCGCACATGGTTGGACCACATTTATCTTGGCTTGGAGCTGGTCGATTAGGTATCTTCTGTTGGACCTGCAAAGTGGTGTTGTTATCCACCACGACTAGCTCCTCATTTTTAGCTTCAAATACCTTTAGCTTTTCAACCAGGTCAGCTTGTTCCCACTGCAAGTTCGAGGCCTCATTTTGAGCTTTTCTAGCTCAGCATGGAGGTCTTTAAGGGCCTCATCTTGTTTCTCACCGAGAAGCCTTTACATGTCCTTCCTCTGGACTAGCTCTTTGAGTTTGAAATTGAGCGGGCTGATCTCCAAGCGGTACTAGAGGAAGCTCTCATGTAAGAGCACTGAGGCCTGTAAATAAACGAAAGTAGTAAGAGAATCTAGAGTTATGTGGAGTTCATAAAGGGACGTAAAAGTGTTGGAATCTTAACCGGTTCACCTCTTACTGTGCCTCATTGGAAAAACTTGATGTGCCCACCTCGTTCATCTTTTCCTGGTCCTCCTCGGTCACAAGGCATTGGAGGTAGTTGGCTACACCCTCAGAGGAGGCAGACCCAAAAATCCTCCAGGACTGTAAAAAGAACCGTTCTCTTGCACCTGGAATCCATGTTCGGTGTGAGACATTGCTTCACAAACTTTGGGCTCTAACTTGGGCCGCCAGCTCCAAAGGGCACGTCCTTCTTCAAGATCTCCAAGTGACCCAGTCCGAAAAAATCCTCCAAGACATGTCCATGCTGTCAAAAAAGGTGTTGAGGGGATCATCTGAACCCTGGACTCCATCAGGTGACTTCTCTTTGTACGCTTGTGCCTCTTAGAGCATGGACTTGGTATAGGACGACGTTTCTATGATGTCAATGACACCGGTTTGCCTCCTTCAGAACGTGAGCGACTTCCTGGGAGGGCGCAACCTCCATCTCTCCGTCAGGCTCCCGAGCCTAATGTGGATTTACCTCGCGACCACCTTTCTTGATCGTCACCTGCTCCTCAGTGGGGGTCGATCCATGGGCGACAAAGATGTCATCTTCTTCAGGATTATCCTTAGCTGGTAGAGGTAGCCATGGTCCGGTGCCGTGGACTTGGTATTCTTCATAGGCTTCCGCACTTGGGTGGCCGCCCTTTTCTTCCTCTTCCCCTCGGGGTTTGGGGAACCAGGGGACTTTCTCTTTTTCTTCTCCTCCTCCTTCGCGGCAGCCCCGGGCTGTACCGAGACAGAGGGCTAAGTAGGCAAAGACGGATACTTGTCCTCATCAAGTGGCCTAGGTTCAGTGGTCTTAGGCAGACTTGCAAGAAAAAGGGAAAATGTTAACCTATATAAGTTAAAAGAGTGATGGTAACAATTTCAAGAAAGAGCTCACCATGAGAGGGGGCCTCCTATATGCCCTTCAAAAGCTTTGGCCATGCACACTCGGAGAAGGGACTGCTTACAGATCCTCTTGATCCACTCCTTTAATCGGGGGATTGCATCAGGAACTCGGGCAACGGCTGCACGACCACAAACACAAGCGATGAGAGAAAGAAATAAAATGGAATAAATAACCAATACATACAAAACGTACAGGATGTGTCCACTCTTCAGGGAACAATAGAAACTTGGGAGGAATCAGGTCTTCGGTTTTCACCCGAACAAACCGCCCCTGCCAACCACGGTCCTCGTCGATGCTAAAAAAAGGAGCCTTGCTTTCTCGGCGGATAAGCTTGATTAGTCCCCCTTGGAACCTTCGGGGACTGTTGTTGATACCCAATTTTTCCTCAAAATATTTTTAAAATTGCATATATAACTTCAAAATCATGTATCAATTGCAATTGATATTTTTCCATAATTTTGCTATATTTTTATTAATTTATCCAACATTTTATTTCCAATAAATAAGTATAAAATTATATTACAAATGATTTCAAGAGCATTTCTTGGTTTCATTAATTATTTAGGGTCCTATTAAGGCCAAATCATTTCATACTTAGCCAAATTGGCATCTTTTGGCTATAATCGCAATAACTTTGCAATTATAGCCTAATCATGTGATTTTATACTATTTTTATCCAAAAATTAGTCATTTGTATTTTTAAAATACTAAGTAATCATTTTAAATTATTTTTCTACGCATGAAATTCATTTTTTATGATTAACAGCTTTTTTATAAATTGTTTAATTAATTCACATTGGGTATTTAAAAATTGCCACTTTTATTTCAATTATAGCCTAATTAATCAGACCCCAACCCAATTAAAACAGCCCAAACCCAGGCCCAATCCACCTAAATGCTACCCGACCCAATCCCTTATCCAATCTGGACCGTTGATCGAATTTAATCAACGGTCCCGATCCCCCATTTCCTAATTTAACCATAAAAACTACCCTTTCCCTCTCTCATTTTCTCTTTTCTCTCCGCCGTTACAAATCTCTCAAACTCACTCTGCTAGCCTAAGCTTTCATCGGTCGTCACTCGCCGGTAAATATGGTGGTCTCACCACCATCCCCAGCCACATATTGCTGCCTTGAGGTCCTCAAAGGAACCAGAAGGCGGTTCACTCACCTCCCATGGTTTTTCATGTCATTCTCAGGCCATTCATGGCCGTCCGAGTAAGATTCTACCATCTACAGCTAGAACCTGTGGTTTCTAGGACAATTCTCTTTCTCTTTGGGTTATCTCTAGGAAACCCTAACTATTAGCTCTTGATTTTGTTAGATCTGTAACAGATCTGGGCATATTATGAGTTATTTTGCTGTTTCCTTAAAGGATTTTCCGATTTTGTTTCTTTTCAAAATGACTCTTCATCTTCAAATTAGGGTTCGTAACCCTTTTTTAAAAATGGTTTTCCTTCTACTTTTTAGTATTATTCTATAGTTTTCATCATGTTTAAACATTTATCTCAGTTTCTCTCTTTTTATATAAGTTATTATGTTAAAGCCCTAAGTTTCTTAGTCTTAATCTGTGATTCTGAGTCCGTCTTTGAGTATATGTTCGATTAACCTGCATATGTGTTTGTTTATCATGAACATTCTGCGCTCTTTGATGTTACCCTATTTTTGTTTATTAGGGTTTCCGTTCTTTGTGTCTATTTTGTTAACTCTTTCAAATCATTTACTATGTGCTCTATGTGAACCCCTGATTTACGCGATTTTACCCTATGTTCGCTTGTTAGGGTTTCTGATTTTTGCCTATTATGAATTTATTCCATTTGTTCTCGTAAATTTGTGCCAATTCCTCCTAAATCAATACTATTTTCTATTTGTTAGTCCCTGAATCTTTGTGATTGATTCTTCACTGATCTTACATGATATTCTCTACTGGTTTTAACCTTGTGAAATATTTTCTGACCTTATTCTATGAGCAATTGTGCTGTTAACTGATTTTAAGCATTTTCCTTAATTAAAGTATGTTGAACCTAGTCTCTATTACATGTTCTATGCTATGCTGAAACTACTTCCTTATACTCTGCCTTATACGATTTCTTTCCTTATTTAGTGTCTGCTTATTACCGTTTGATTTTGACTCCTTAATTAAATGAAGCCCTTATACTGATTTGATTCTAATTAGTACATAGTTCCATAACAACTGCTGAATTTTGATTTTTACCTTATTTTCTACCTGTTTTTAAAACTATAAATACCCTACTCTTTCATTAGGAAACACACGAACACATTGTTCAAAAACTCTCTCTTACACAGAAAACTCTCTTCTGCTCTCTTTTCTCCGATTACTTGCTCCTATTCTAAGTCAGCCGGCTGTAAGCCAAGGCTGATCATTACCCTTTTTGGTTCATTACTCCGTGTTTGCTCTCTTCTATACTGGTATGTCTTGATTTCAGTTTAAGTCTCAAAACTAATATGTTTCTTTTGCTACTTCAGTTCATCCTATTTCTAGTATGTTTTTACTTATGGTTTTGTTGTGAAGTTCGCACTTGACCTAGTTGCATTATTGTTCACTTAGCAATGTTATGTACTCCCCTCCCTTAGACTCAACATGCTTATGTAATGATTTCCCCCTTCTAGTATAACTCAATATGATTCTACCTTACTTATTATTCTCTGATTACTGGCATGAACATTCCTGTGGAAAAACAATTTGTACCTTATGTTATTCGGTTATGAGTAATGCTGAAGTTTTTTCTATATCCTTAATCCCTGGATGCCCCCTAGCACACTGTTGATTCTGTACTTAAGTGTTCCTGTAACTGTGTGTTTACTTATGTGTCCCCAGTCCCCCATTACCCTTGTTTGGTGTTGCTGAACCTGCCTTGGTTCTGTGTTCTTTGGTTGTGTATGAACCTGTTTTGGGTGCTATGTTTGGACTGTTGCTTATTACTCTCCTCTCTTTTTCAAAAGCTGTTCTACTAAACAACTCTCTTATTTTACAAGACTATTTCAAACAAGTATCTTTTCAAACAGTCGTTTTCCTTAAATATTTCAAAACTATGTCAAACACTCTCACTCTACTCTTAGAAATCTAAGTTCTTCCCCTCTAATGTGTGACTGCTTAGGGATCCCTATGAGATCCTCTGAACTCTGATGCATTAGAGCTGGCACTTCCATACTGCACTTACTCAACTATGGTTATGAAATCTGGGTGTGAGCACTGGCATTGGAAATTCTGGAATCTGGGCCTACTTTCAGGCTCCCTATACCATAACTTCTAATTTTTCTTATCTACTTATGTAATTCATTTAATATCGGTTTGTAATAATTTGTTGTAAACGAATATTGGGGATGGATAGTGAAAAGGTAAGGGTAGACACATAGGTTATCTATATCAAGGGTAGAAACCATGCTTTATATTTACATTTCCTATGTGCGCAATAGAATTCATGTTTAGGACCAATACATGCAGGCATATCATGCATTAGAAACCGTGTTCCTAGGTTTTATGTATACTGTTTTCAGCATCTCATATTGACACTATCAGTATCACTTAGAAATCCTGTCTCTAGGATAAATGACATTAATACGAACTGCTGTTCATGCAATCATGTATAATAATGCTATAACCTTGTGTACACTTAGAAATCCTGCTTTAGGGAATTTTGGCATATCCTGAAATCATATTGTGCATTTAGAAATCCTACTTCTAGGAACTCTACATATATAAACCATTCTGCATTTTACACGCATATTAGGTATCCTATTTAGGACCTCATATATACTCGCTCAATCACACTTAGCTAAATTATCGGTGCATGAAAAGGATATAAAATAATTTCACCACTTGATTGCCTTGTTTAAGTAAAATTGGTCATAACATCTGTGTATCTCTTAACACCTAGAACAACATGCTTTAGGAAAAATAATTCCTACACTGTTTCAATAATTCTGGTAACAATTGTTCATTATCCCACGCCTAGGCAAGCCTTAGGTAACCAATTCTTATAAAACTGAAAAAATTGGATCTTTGTGTTTGCTGCTTAATGCTTAATAGGCTTAAAATCAGTAGGCAAACTGATTAGGGCCCTGTCTCTGAGTTATAAACTAGTATGCATACCTCTTATTTCATGCTACTCACCTAGACATCATGTCTTAGGATCCTATTTAATAATAGTACCCTTATTTATGTTTGAGTCGTGTTGTTTACATGCATTACATGCGGAGTTAAACCTGAGCCTCTTATTTTCTCTTTCCTGCTTTTATGTGCTAAAGTCCTATGTGTTCTTGCTTGTCGCCTTAGAATTTTCTCCTTTAAACCTAAGGGTCTGTCTAGAACTGCCCATAGGTAGAGGTCCTAAATTCCTCTGGGGCCATTAAGAAGGGATGGGTAACAACACTCATAGAGGTCGATAAATAACACTCGCTTTAATAACCGCTAAGGGGTGGGAAAGGGTAGATATGGATATGATGACCGGTGCGCTAATGCCACGTGTATCCCCTCTTTGAGGAGTGATTACCGGGAATTGTACTTATATGATCCTATAGGATAAATAACCTAGGACTTCCCCCCTATCCTTTACATATGTGTTTAGACTATAAATCTTTCAAAAAACCTTATATGCATACTTAGGCTTTAATCTTTTCAAATGTGCTTTCACATGTGTGGTTAGACTACGAACTCTTTCAGAACCCTTACTTGTTTAAACTTCAATTGCTTATTTGCCACTTGCCTAAATTCACAAAGTTGTTTGGCCGGGAACCACAACTGTGGACTTTGAGGGGTGCCTAACACCTTCCCCTTGGAGTAATTTCAAGCCCTTACCCTATCTCTGATTATCCAAATCCGTGTTTGTCAATGACCCTTAGTAGGTTCCCTAACGCACCTTAATTCATTAGGTGGCGACTCTTCTATTCCTCGTATACCCCTTTCCCAAAAGGAAACGAGTTGTCCTAATAATGTCAAAAACCCTGACTAATCTGAAAGGATAGGAAAAAGGGGGCGCGACAGTATGGCGACTCTTCTGGGGATTTCTAGGCTTTTACCATTTCAAACTGCTTTGTGAATCTGTACCTTTATTTTGTTAATATTTGTACCTCCTCCCTTACCCTTTATGTGCAATTAATTGATTATTTCTTTCAAGTATTTAATCTTCCTTAAAAGGCAAAACTGACATGTTTCCTTGTTTTCCTTTGTAATCGCTTTTTAATTACAACTGTTTATTTATTGCATAATCATGCTCAACATCATACTCCACTCATGCCAATACAAATCCGATAGCAACGCTTGATGAGTTGTTGCACTCTTCCTATTTTATATCACCCCTAAAATCGAAAAGGCTTATTTGCGGTAAAACTAGTCGATCAGCGGTGCAGTGGACAGTTTCGTGCCTTCCCTATTGAGTTGTCCGCTCAAGGGTACCAGTCTAAGACCCCATAGAAACCTTACTCTGTTATATTGTACATACATCATGGTAAAACCTAGCCGGGTTAATGTGTTGTCCACACATTGACCGTTTAAGATAGCCTTGTCCAAAGTCCAACGGGTTTTTCATAATCCCAATGGACATAATCACATGCATTTATTTGGAGAACTAAATGCTTATATGCTGATTATAAATGCATAAGTAGTCGAATATGGTGAGGGTGAGGGCCTAACTATGTTTGTCTTGCAGAGATATGAAGCAAGAGGTCCCTAGATTCGGCATGGTCAGCAATATTCACCCAAAGCTCCTAACTTGGTGGGAGGATCTTCACTCTAGTGATAAGAAACTTGTCAAGAAATACCTGGGTAACATACCGTCTCTCCTAGACATACAACACAACAACATGTTGATCGAGGCTGCCACCTTGTTTTGGGATAGAGAGGGAGCCGTCTTCCGTTTTGGGTACATCGAGCTGACGCCACTACTAGAAGAGATAGGTGGACTAGCTAGGTTGGTCAGGGAAACTCCTGGGTTATTAGTGCCTGAGAACCGCACAAGCAAGAGTTTTCATAAAATATGTGTTATATAAGTCATCTGTGAATTTGGTATAAAACGGACTTGATTTGACTGGTTTCGGATAAAATGAGGAAAATTGGAGTTAATGAAGTTTTGAGAAATCTCATAGAATTTCAAATTTGGTTTGGAATATGATTTTATGTTACCGAGGTCCGATTGAAATTCCGAGACCGGGAATAGTTCTGTTGTGTCATTTATAACTTGTCTGCAAATTTTGAAGTCATTCCGAGTAGTTTAGGCCGGTTCGGCGCGTTGAAGTGAATTCTAGAATTTCAAAGTTCTTAAGTTTGATTAATTTGGTTTTGGAGTTTGATTTCGAGTTCCGTTGTTGTTTTTCATGTTCCGAGAGTTCGAGTGAGTCCGTATCACGAATACAGACTTGCCGGTGCTTTTGGTTTCGAGCGAGTCCGTGATCCGAGGGGCTCGTGTGTTTGGACCCCCGGGAGCTAAGTTAGAAAACCAGAAAATCTGCTGTCTGGTTTCCTTCTCTGCGATCGGGGAAGGTGGGTTGCGATCGCGGAGAAGGATTTTGCTGGGCTGTCGATTGCTCTATGCGATAGCAGCTTTCCCTTTGCGATCGCAGAGGTCTGGGTTCCACACCTTCACGATCGCAGCCCGTTTCTTGCGATCGCATTGAGTATCATCTGGGCCAGGTGAGTTTGTTCTACGGGATCGCAGGACCATTGCGGCGATCGCAGAGGTATTGCCAATTGTTCTTCGCGATCGCAGGACCTCTGCCACGATCGCAGAGGTCCGGCCAGTTAGCCTTCGCGATCGCAGGCCCGGTGTCGCGATCGCAGTGAAGGTTTGCCTGGGCAGTACTTAAATGTCCAATTACGGGATTCTTCTTCATTATTGAATACGCAACCTCCATTAGAGCTCCTCCAAGTTAGGGAAAGGACTGCCCAAGTTCAAACTCATCAAGGTAAGTGATTCCTAGTCCGTTTTTCATGACTTTTAACATCAAATTCAAATAAAATCATCTTCCAATTATCCTAAAATTCATAGGAATTGATAGAAAAATGTGAGGTTTTGGGAAAATAGTGAAACTTCATTTTTAGCCAAAAATTCCTAAATAAATTATGTAATTACGATCCTTAGGCTTCGGGTAGTTCATTCCTTCGAAAATTTCCGGAATTTGGCCATGAGAGGCTGAGGTTGGAAATTGAGAAATCTTCAAGAATAGCGATTTTATTGAATAACTAAGATGAGTTATCACATCGTACATGCATTGATGTTAATATATATCTTTTGACTAGTTGCGAGTCCTCGGGTATAGAATTCGGAGTGTCGGGCGCAATTGTGGTCCGAGGGGTAGATTCGACACGAGGTGAGTCTCCTTTCTAACCTTGTAAGAGGGAATTGTCCCCATAGGTGATATATATGCTATGTGTAACTTGTTTGGGGGCTACGTACGCACCAAGTGACGAGAGTCCGTACGTAGCGGCTAATATTGTTATGTCCGCGTAGTTAGGCCCATATCATGCCTTGGATGTTTCCTTGCAATGCCTCAAATATGTTTCTTTCTTTTCGTTGAAATGCTCTTATGAATTATTGTAATGCTATATTTCCTACGAAATTATGTTTTTGCATTATGTTGTTCTTCTGAGGTCCATTTTAAATGAAATTGTGAAATATAAGGGAGCGGGCCGTACGCGGGCGGATTTTAAATGAAATTATGAAATATAAGGGAGCGGGCCGTACGCCACGGCGGATTCAAAATGAAATTATGAAATATAAGGGAGCGGGTCGTACGAAATATAAGGGAGCGGGTCGTACGCCACAGCGGATTCAAAATAAAATTGTGAAATATAAGGGAGCGGGCCGTACGCCACGGCGGATTTGAAATGAAATTGTGAAATATAAGGGAGCGGGCCGTACGCCACGGCGGATTTGAAATGAAATTGTGAAATATAAGGGAGCGGGCCGTACGCCACGGCGGATTTGAAATGAAATTGTGAAATATAAGGGAGCGGGCCGTACGCCACGGAGGATTTGAAATGAAATTGTGAAATATTAGGGAGCGGGCCGTACGCCACGACAGATTCAAAATGAAATTGTGAAATATAAGGGAGCGGGCCGTACGCCACGGCGGATTCAAAGAATTTGTGATTTTTGTTTCATTCGGTGGTCTTACTCTTGAAAGTGCTTTATTGTTTAAGTTCAGTAGCTGTTTGGATTTCTCTGCTTTTAGTATATGTACTTGTTGCTTATTTCCCTGACATGCCTACTGTATTTCATCATATTTTATCACATGTTACTACTGCTGGACCCTAGTGAGTATCGAGTCGACCTCTCGTCACTACTTCTTCGAGTTTAGGCGGGATACTCACTGGGTACATATTTATTTAATATGTACTCATGCTGCACTTTCTTTTCTTTTCTGTACTTGACTGTACAGGTCCGGAGGCTGGCACGTCTGACTATCAGGCCGGCGCTAGATATTGATGATGTGGTCATACTTCTCGGTGATCTGCTTTCTCGGCGACTTCCTAGCAGCACCCTGGAGCTCTTTTGTTACATTTCTCCGCTCATTTCATTCAGACGGAGACTCTGTATATATTGTAGTCATTGTATATTCAGTAGTTGCCCATGACACTCGTGACACTAGTTCCTGGCACACACGCGTAGTGTATATTTATATGTTGGGGTTTTGGGATGTACATCTATGTGTGCATTTTATTTCAGCTTGTATCTACTAGGATTTCATTTCCGCTCAAGGCTAGTATCATGTTTGTCGTTATAAATTGGGAATCTTTGACTGTTTAACTAGATGGGAAAGGTATCACTTGGTGTAATTATTGTTGGCTTGCCTAACCCCGTCGTTGGGCGCTATCACGACTCGGATTGGGATTCTGGGTCGTGACATTCCTGGGCCGCCTTAACTACATCAGCTGGTTCATAGCCCAGTCCACGGTCATATGTGAAACAATCTTCAAGATGCTAAAGAAGGATGTTGCAACTAAATGGACAAAGGATTGTCAAAAAGCCTTTGACAGAATTAAGGAATACTTGTCAACACCGCCAGTCTTGGTACCACCAGAACCAGGTAGACCCTTGCTACTCTACCTCGCAGTGTTAGACAGAGCTTTCGGCTGCGTCTAGGGCAGCACGACGAGACGGGGAGAAAAGAGCAGGCCATTTATTATCTAAGTAAGAAGTTCACTTCATACGAGGCTCGGTATTCTCGTTGGAACGTACCCGTTGTGCTCTAACTTGGGTAGCACAAAAGCTAAGACATTACTTTTGTTCCTACACAACTTATCTCATATCGAGGATGGATCCTTTGAAGTACATCTTTCAGAAGCCCATGCCCACTAGCAAGCTGGCCAAGTGGCAAATCCTGCTGAGTGAGTTTGACATTGTCTATGTGACTCAGAAAGCAGTCAAGGGACAATCATTGGCAGACCATATTGCTAAGAATCCCGTAGATGGAGAATACGAATCCCTGAAAACATATTTTCCCGATGAGGAAGTATCATTCATAGGAGAAGACATTGCAGAATCCTATGATGGTTGGAGAATGTTCTTCGATGGAGCAACAAATTTCAAAGGAGTCGGCATTGGAGCCATCCTGGTATCAGAAACTGGTCAACATTATTCGGTATCTGCTAAACTTAGATTCCCCTGCACCAACATTATGGCAAAATATGAAGCCTGCATCTTAGGGCTCAACATGGCCATTGACATGAATGTTCAGGAGCTGCTAGTAATTGGTGATTCAAATTTGCTAATTCACCAAGTATAAGGAGAATGGGCTACTAAGAATTCCAAGATATTGTTGTATCTGCACCATGTGCAGGAATTGAGAAAGAGGTTCACGAAGACGGAATTTCGACACGTCCCTAGACTTCAGAACAAGTTTGCCTGATTTGTTTGCCACTTTATCATCCATGATACATCATCCAGATAAGAACTTCATTGACCCTATTCCGGTGAAGATCCATAGCCATCCAGGCTACTTCACCCGTGTTGAAGAGGAAGCAGACGGAAAACCATGGTTCCACGATATCAAGGAGTATTTGGTAAAGGGAGAGTACCCAGAACTTGCAAATCACATTCAGAAACGCACGCTTCAGAGATTGTCCAACAACTTCTTTCATAGTGGAGGAATCCTGTACAGGAGAACTCCCGGTTTGGGATTATTGAGATGTCTCGATGCAAAAGAAGCATCCAAACTACTGGAAGAGATACATGTTGGGACTTGCGGCCAACATATGAACAGTTTTGTCTTGGAAAGAAGATACTCAAGGCCGGTTATTTCTGGATGAACATGGAAATGGACTGCATCCAGTATGTCCGAAAATGCTATCGATGTCAGGTACATGCAGATATGATAAAGGTACCCCCAAATGAGCTCAATGCAACAAGCTCACCTTGGCCGTTCGCCGCTTGGGGAATGGACGTCATTGGACCGATCGAGCCTACCACCTCCAATGGATACAGATTCATCTTGGTAGCAATTGATTATTTCACTAAATTGGTCGAAGCAACATCTTACAAAGCAGTGACTAAGAAAGTCGTGGCAGACTTTGTCCGCGACCGTATTGTTGTCGGTTCGGAGTTCCAGAATCAATCATCACCGACAACGGTTCCAATATCAACAGTGAAAGGCTGAAATCTATGTGTGAGACTTTCAAAATCAGCACAAAATTTCCACGGCCTATAGACCTCGGATGAATGGGGCTGTAGAAGACGCCTACAAGAACATCAAGAAGATATTGAGGAAGATGATAGAAAAGCAAAAAAGTGGCACGAGAAGTTATCATTTTCTTTGCTGGGATACCGCACCACAGTCCATACGTCGACTGGGGCTACTCCTTACTTGTTGGTTTACGGTACGGAAGCTGATATTCCTACCGAAGTGGAGATCCCTTCGTTAAGAATCACACAAGAAGCTGAGCTCAGCGACGCAGAATGGATAAAGAGCCGTTATGAGCAACTAGCCCTCATAGACGAGAAGAGAATGAATGCAGTATGCCATGGGCAACTTTATTAGAATAGAATGACCAGAGCTTTTAACAAAAGAGTCAAGCAAAGACAGTTCGCACCGGGGCAGCTGGTGTTAAAGAAGATCTTTCCACGTCAAGATGAAGCCAAAGGGAAATTATCTCCCAACTGGCAAGGTCCGTACATGGTTCACCAAGTATTGACAGGATGAGCACTTATACTTGCAGAAATGGACGGAGAAGTCTGGCCAAAGCTAATCAATTCAGATGCAGTCAAATGATACTATGTGTAATTCTTTATGCTTTTCTCAAATGATGTAAACTGAACTACTCCTGACCTGATTCCCGTTTATGAGGGGATACATAGGCAACCCTATGGATTCGGTCACAATTCAATAAAAATTCATTTTCCCACCGCAATTGGAAACTAGTGCAGAATTTTGAGGAGGACCCTCAAAATTCCGAAGCAAGTTGAGCCGATTGCCGCATGCGCAACAGTCAGAAGCGTCAACCCATCTAACTGGGGCATAATTTTGAGGACCCTCAAAATTTCGTAGCATGAGAGGTTGCAATGTCTTGAACCGTGTCACGGTCGTCGGTTCATCTAAATTTTGGAAAATATGTTTTTCATTCTCTTTTCTATCTATTTTACAAAATCAGGCATACTTACTCTTGAAAATAGCTCTGTTAAGCAAACGCTACCGTATGATATGAACGGGATCATCAGACCGAGCCGAGAAAGGCAAGTAGAGCCAGCGGGGATACAAATCAACCTCCCCCCTTTACAGAACTCACGATTTTTCTTTGGATCCAGGAACAAAGAATAAACACGCAGAGAAGTCAAAATTTTTTCAACACAGTTGCAAATGCCAAAGGTCACTGTCCACAAGAAGAACGAACCTGTTCAAAATCACGAAAACCATCGCACTTGCCGACATTTGCTATCTGTACAAAGGATATTATGATCCGCAGTCACAATACCACAATCTACTATCAGCTAAGAAATTCTACTGTCGTTCACTATTTAATCTTCTGCCTTCCATTTGCATAAGGCAAACTTTCTGCCTTCCTCTGCATAAGGCTAATCTTCTGTCTTCCATTTTCATAAGGCTAACTTTCTTCCTTCCACTTGCATAAGGCTAATTTTCTGCCTTCCACTTGCACAAGGCTAACTTTCTGCCTTCCTCTGCATAAGGCTAACTTTCTGCCTTCCCTTGCATAAGGCTAGTCTTGTGCCTTCCATCTGCATAAGGCTAAGCTCTTCCTTCGTTTGCATGAGACTAAGATCTGTCTCCATTTTGCATGACATTAAGCTCTACCTCCATTTGCATAAGGCTAACTTTCTGCCTTCCCTTTGCATAAGGCTAAGCTCTGCCTTCATCTTGCATGGGACTAAGCTCTATCCCCATTTTTCTTGAGCTTAAGCTCTACCTCTATCTGCATAAGGCTAAGCTCTGCCTTCATCTTGCATGGGACTAAGCTCTATCCCCATTTTTCTTGAGCTTAAGCTCTACCTCTATCTGCATAAGGCTAATCTCTGCCTTCATCCTGCATGAGGCTATGCTCTGCCTCCAATTTACTTTTTCACCGAGACTAAGCGTTGTCTCTCAAGCATTATTTACTTCGCTTCTCTTTCGGGATAAGCTCTGCCCTTCAACTCGCAAGACTAAGCTCTGTCTTGTCAGCATCATACTATTGCATCTCATGGGATGAAATATCGCCAACTTGTCCAAAGGCGTCATAGTTCGGAGGCAGCATCTTCATGGTCCGAGAACACCATGTCATGGCCCGAGGATCTGTCAATCTTGCATATCATTATTCAAAGACGTCATTGTTCGGAGGCACCATCTTCATGGCTCCAGAATGTCATTTCATGGCTTGCGAATCTCTCATCAAACAATTCATGTCCCAGGACGTCATGGTCTAAGGACGTCATCCTTAACCGTCCGAAGACAAAATTCATAGTGAAACGGGAACCTGCATCATGTTTAAATTTATGCACAGTATACACTTGTATTTTATTTGCAGGTAACCCGGCGAGCAACGGTTATCCCAGCAGGAGCAATCCCGCTCCAGTTCTCCCAGCCATATCAAACATAACCATTCTCGTAAACCAGCTACTCATCCGGCCCTAGATGTTGCGTCTGTTATTGTAATGACGTCAACAGTATACTTCGCCGATGGATCTGGAACTACATACAGCCTGATTCCTATAAAACCAAGGATATGTAGGCAGCTCAAAAACTAGGGTGCGGCCTAAATCACTCGAACCGTTTCGCTCGGTCAAAATTGGCCATCTTGTCTTAACCCGACAAACTCTTTCATCCTTTCCGGGTAAAGAGGGGCATCTTTTGATATCTAATTTTTTCTCAAAATATTTTTAAAATTTCATATATAACTTCAAAATCATGTATCAATAGCAATTGATATTTTTCCATAAATTTCCTATATTTTTTATTAATTTATCCATCATTTTATTTCCAATAAATAATTATAAAATTGCATTACAAATAATTTCAAGAGCATTTCTTGGTTTCAATAATTATTTAGGATCCTATTAAGGACAAATTATTTCATAATTAGCCAAATATGCATCTTTTAGCTATAATCGCAATAACTTTGCCATTATAGCCCAATCATGTGATTTTAAACTATTTGTATCCAGAAATTAGTCATTTGTATTTTTAAAATACTAAGTAATCATTTTAAATTATTTTTCTACGCATGGAGTTCATTTTTTATGATTAACAGTTTTTTTTATAAATTGTTTAATCAATTCACATTGGGTATTTAACAAATGGCCACTTCTATTTCAATTATAGCCTAATTAATCAGACACCAACCAAATTAAAACAGCCCAAACCCAGGCCCAATCCACCTAAATCCTACCTGACCCAATCCCTTGTCCAATCTAGACCGTTGATCGATTTTAATCAACGGTCCAGATCCCCCATTTACTAATTTCACCCTAAAGACTACCCCTTCCCCTCTCATTTTCTCTCTTCTCTCCGCTGTTACATATCTCTCTCATCTCTCAAACTCTCTCTGCTAGTCTAAGCTTTCACCGACCGTCACTCGCCGGTAAATATGGTGGTCTCACCACCATCCCCAGCCCGTTGGCTCTCCTTCCTATGCCGGGTATTGCTGCCTTGAGGTCCTCAAAGGAACCAGAAGGCGGTTCACTCACCTCCCATGGTTTTTCATGTTATTCTCAGGCCAATCATGGCCGTCCGAGTAAGATTCTACCATCTCCGGCTAGAACTTATGGTTTCTAGGCAGAATCTCTTTCTCTTTGGGTTATCTCTAGGAAAACCTAACTATTAGCTCTTGATTTTCTTAGATCTGGGCATATTATGAGTTATTTTGTTGTTTCCTTAAAGTATTTTCCGATTTGTTTTTTTCAAAATGACTCTTCATCTTCAAATTAGGGTTCGTAACCCCTTTTCAAAAATGGTTTTCCTTCTGCTTTTTAGTATTACTCTATGATTTTCATCATGTTTAAACATTTATCTCAGTTTCTCTCTTTTTATCTAAGTTATTATGTTAAAGCCCTAAGTTTCTTGGTTTTAATCTGTGATTCTGAGTCCGTCTTTGAGTATATGTTCGATTAACCTGAATATGTGTTTGTTTATCATGAACATTCTATGCTTTGTGATATTACCCTTTTTTTGTTTATTAGGGTTTCCGCTCTTGTGTCTATTCTGTTAACTCCTTCAAATCATTTACTATGTGAACCCCTGATTTATGCGATTTTACCCTATGTTTTCTTGTTAGGCTTTATGAGTTTTGCCTATTATGAGTTTATTCCGTTTGTTCTCGTAAATTTTTGTTAATTCCTCCTAAATCAGTACTATTTTCTATTTGTGAGTCCCTGAATCTTTGTGATTGATTCTTTACTGATCTCGCATGATATTCTCTACTGATTTTAACCTTGTGAAATATTTTTGGACCTTATTCTATGGTCAATTATGTTGTTAACTAATTTTAAGCATTTTCCTTAATTAAAGTATGATGAACTTGGTCTCTATTACATGTTCTATGCTATGCTGAAACTACTTCCTTTCTGCTTATTACCGTTCGAATTTGACTACTTAATTAAAGGAAGCCCTTATGAGGATTTGATTCTAATTAATACATAGTTCCATAACTACTGCTAAATTTTGATTTTTACCTTATTTGCTACCTGTTTTTAAAACTATAAATACCCTGCTCTTTCATTAGCAAACATAGGAACACATTGTTCAAAAATTCTCTCTTACACAGAAAACTCTCTTCTGCTTTTTTTTCTCTGGTTACTTGCTCCTATTCTAAGTCAGCCGGCTGTAAGACAACGCTAATCACTACCATTTTTGGTTCTTCACTCTGTTTTTTCTCTCTTCTATACTGGTATGTCTTGATTTCAGTTTATAGTCTCAAAAACAATATGTTTCTTTTGCTACTTCAATTCATCTTATTTCTAGTATGTTTTTACTTATGGTTTTGCTGTGAAGTTCGCACTTGACCTGGTTGCATTATTGTTCACTTAGCAATGTTATGTACTCCCCTCCCTTAGACTCGTCATGCTTATGTAATGATATCCCCCTTCTAGTATACCTCAATATGATTCTACCTTACTTATGTTTCTCTGATTACTGGCATGAACTTTCCTGTGGCAAAACAATTTGTACCTTATGTTATTCGATTCTGAGTAATGTTGAAGTTTATGCTATATCCTTAATCTTTTAATGCCCCCTAGCACACTGCTGATTCTGTACTTAAGTGTTCCTATAATTGTGTTTTTACCTATGTGTCGCCAATCCCCCATTACCCCTATTTGGTGTTGCTGAACCTGCCTTGGTTCTGTGTTCTTTGGTTGTGTATGAACTTGTTTTGGGTGCTAAGTTTGGATTGTTGCTTATTACTCTACTCTCTTTTTCAAAAGTTGTTCTTCTAAACAACTCTCTTATTTTACAAGACTATTTCAAACAAGTCTCTTTTCAAACTGTCGTTTTCCTTAAATCTTTCAAAACTATGTCAAGCACTCTCACTCTACTCTTAGACATCTATGTTCTGCCCCTCTAATGTGTGACTGCTTAGGGCTCCCTATGAGATCCCTTTGAACTCTGATGCATTAGAGTTGGCCCTTCCACACTGCACTTACTCAACTATGGTTATGATATCTGGGTGTGAGCACTGCCCCGGATCCCTTGAGGTCCTTAGGGAAGTGTGACACACCCAAATTATGTGAAAGGCTATAACAATCTGGCATTGGAAATTCTGGAAATCTGGGCCTACTTTCAGGCTCCCTAGAGTGTAACTTTTTATTTTTCTTGTATACTTATGTAATTCATTCAATACCGGTTTGTAATAATTTGTTGTAAACAAATATTGGGGATGGATAGTGAAAGGGGAAGGGTAGACACATACGTTATCTATATCAAGGGTAGAAACCATGCTTTAGATTTACATTTCCTATGTACGCAATAGAATTCATGTTTAAGACCAATACATGAAGGCATATAATGCATTAGAAACCGTGTTCCTAGGTTTTATTTATACTATTTTTAGCATCTCATTTTGACACTATCACTATCACTTAGAAATCTTGTCTCTTGGATAAACGACAGTAATATGAACTGCTGTTCATGCAATCATGTCTAATAAGTCTATAACCTTATGTACACTTAGAAATCCTGCTTTAGGGAATTTTGGCATATCCTGAAATCATATTGTGCATTTAGAAATCCTGTTTCTAGGAACTCTGTATATATAAACCATTATGCATTTTACACGCATATTAGGTATCCTGTTTAGGACCTCATATATACTCGCTGAATCACGCTTAGCTAAATTATCGATGGATGAAAAGGATATAAAATAATTTCACCACTTGATTGCCCTGTTTAAGTAAAATTGGTCATAACCTTTGTGTATCTCTTAACACCTAGAACAACATGCTTTAGGTAAAATAATTCCTACATTGTTTCAATAATTCTGGTAACAATTGTGCATTATCCCACGCCTAGGCAAGCCTTAGGTAACCAATTCTTATAAAATAGAAAAATTGCCTCTATGTGTTTGCTGCTTAATGCTTAATAGGCTTAAAATCAGTAGGCAAACTTATTAGGGCCCTGTATCTGAGTTATAAACTAAGTCTGCATACCACTTATGTCCAGATACTCACCTAGACATCATATCTCAGGATCCTGTTTAATAATACTGCCCTTATTTGTGTTTGAGTCGTGTTGTTTACATGCATTACATGCGAAGGTAAACCTGAGCCTCTTAGTTTCTCTTTCTTGCTTTTATGTGTTAAAGTCCTATGTGTTCTTGCTTGTCGCCTTAGCATTTTCTCCTTTTAACCTAAGGGTCTGTCTAGAACTGCCCATAGGTAGAGGTCCTAAATTCCTCCAGGGCCATTAAGAAGGGACGGGTAACAGCACACATAGAGGTCAATAAATAACACTCGCTTTAATAACCGCTAAGGGGTGGGAAAGGGTGGATATGGATATGATGACCGGTGCGCTAATGCCACGTGTAGCCCCTCTTTGAGGAGTGATTACCGTGCATTTTACTGATGTGATCCTATAGGATAAATAACCTAGGACTTCCCCCCCCCCCCTATCATTTACATATGTGTTTAGACTATAAATCTTTCAAAAAACCTTATATGCATACTTAGGCTTTAATCTATTCAAATGTGGTTTCACATGTGTGGTTAGACTGCGAACTCTTTCAAAACCCTTACTTGTTTAAACTTCAGTTTCTTATTTGCTACCTACCTAAATTCACAAAGTTGTTTGGCCGGGAACCACAATTGTGGACTCTCAGGAGTAATTTCAAGCCCTTACCCTATCTCTGGTTATCCAAATCCGTGTTTGTAAATGACCCTTAGTAGGTGCCCTAAGGCACCTTAATTCGTTAGGTGACGACTCTTCTATTCCTCGTATATCCCTTTCTCAAAAGGAAACGAGTTGTCCCAATAATGTCAAAAACCCTGACTAATCCGAAAGGAGAGGAAAAAGGGGGCGCGACAACTGTACAAACAGAATAGGTGGTCGATGGTGAACCACGAGACCCGGTGTTTTTTACAAAATGGTGCATGAGGATCACAATCCTCAAAAGGATGGGTGCATTTTCCCAAGGCACACCTCGTATCTCTTGCAGAAAGCAAGAAATGCGGGATCCAGAGGGACAAGCATGCATGGCTAAGTATAAACACTCAGGTGCCCCTTCATGTGAGCACTTATATCATCGTTGGGCCTAGGGAATACAACGTCTTTTCCCTACCACTTACAGTCCGCCCGTACTACGGACGGGGTTTCTTCGGTGACAGAGCACATGTATCTTGTTGCTCCCTTACTCCGGTATTGTTGATGAGAGGCCTTCTCGACCTTGAAGTCATCCCCGATTGAGCGCCCCCAGGTATAAATCTTTTCATGGGGGGATCTGGGCCACCTCGGGAGCATCCATCTCGGCATTTGCGTCCGGGTGAGAAGATTAAGGAGTATCTTGCTGAGGAACTGACATGGAAATTTTAGCCATCACGATCTAGTAAAATATGTAGATTTGAAGGGAAGTATGTAGATTCAAAGGAAAAGTGTGAAGGTTCGAAGAAAATAGTATGAAGGTTTGAAGGTGGGATGACGTTATGAAGATCAGGGTTAGAAATCTAAGAATAAATATGAAGATTAGATATGAAGATATGAAAATTTGAAAAAGATGAAAGCTGCTAGAAAATTTGAAGGTATAAGCTAGGATCAGAAAGTGAAAGAAGTATAAAAGGTCGAAGCTTTTATAGGGGAAAATTTAATCAATATGCGATTCACATTCGAAGACCACCAGTCGATGACGACATTTGTCCGAAGTCAGAACGACGCGACTGATGGGACATTTCAGCTTATCTGTCACCTCGGTTGTAACGTACGTAGGAAGGAACCGAGATTCATCTATTGTTTCCCATTATTTTGGCAAAACCTACTCTCTAGAAAACGATGAGACTATTTGTATACGTGTGAAATAGGTTCTAAAGCACACCCCCGATATCACGTTGGATCAAACAAAGTAAGAGTATGAACATATGAGATCAAATTTGAAGCTGGGAACTCTTTGTATCAAGTCCCAAATGGAGTGCTCGTCATCGGACCTAATAAGATGATGCACCCCAGACTCGGTACGAGTTCTGAGACTTTCGGAGAGTAACAAACGGTTGTATGCGACAGATAAACGACCGTGATATGCATAACCAACTAGATATCACAATGTGGATTCCTCGATGGCTGTTAGAGATCAGTAATTAACAAAAGAGGAGGATTTTTACATTTTTTAGGCTTGTACTAGGGGTAATACTCTCCTACTATATAAAGGGAAAGTTTTTTCTTGGATAAGACACATTGTAATACGCAAACCAAGGCAATACAAATTTATTTTTATGCTTTCTAGCTATTGCAAATTCCTTATTTTATTGTTGTTCTTCATACACAATTGGCTTCGAACCGAGTGTCCGATCGAGGGCAAAACCAATGTTCAGCGTAAATACGAGCCAGGTCGTAATATCAAAATTGGTTTGATTATTCATTTTATCTTTAACTCGTTTATCTAACATTCTTGATCATTTGTGTTGAATCAATCCACATATCCTTAAAGTCGCGTACAAATTTAATTGTTATCCATTTTAAGGGTAAACAATTTTCGAAGAAAACAACTTGGAAAAACATGAGTAGCGCGTGTGTGCATTGCCTAACTAAAATGTGATCATGGTCTTGTGTAGTGGTACTATTTCACTCGCAAAGTGTAAGTGTGTTGTAGGCAAAACCGAACAAGTTGAAGAGGTAAATATGCACTATCGCTTAGTAATTTGTAATTTTACCCCTAAATGCACTATTTTGGGATTGACTCCTTCTAAAATTTTACACTATAATCTTCTTACAAAATCATAAAAAGTTCCTTTTATCAATTACTAACAAGGGAAAATAGAAAAAAACACAACAAATATTTCCCCGGAAATGAAATTCATCTACAAGAAAATGTGAGTTACAAATCCAACTCGTATCACATGACCTCACAAACACACAAATCAAGTTAATCAATTAATTAATTATTTATTAAGATTGTTTTGGAGGAGAAAAAGAATTACTGGCATCGACATTAACATGACAATAGACCCCTCATCAGAGATAGAAAGAGCATCACTAGTCTTTACTTTGGTTACAGTATACCTAATTACCTTTGCCATCAATGTCCTTAAATCCAAAGAGTCATGCCGACATGAAATCAAATATCCAACCAAGACCATCGGATCCTAACTAGTGTAATCAATTACAGGTGAGAAAGGGAAACCATCCTTCCTCAAGTAATTAATGAATGTTGAAGCCACCCCAATGGGGATAGATTCTCCGGTAGAGGAACTCATTGAGGAGACTATGGCTTTAGACCAAGCATGCACTGAGAAGTCAGATTGAGATGAAATGACTCTTAGCATGGAAGATATTAGGAAAATTTATTATTCACGGAGACACTCAATTATCATCAAACTATTTGGGAAAAGCTTCACACATGTATATCAGAAGTCTAAATTACAAAGTCTTTGGAAACACTCAGAGGATTTCTCTCTAATTGATCTGGGTTCTGATACTTCACCATAAAATCCCTGGAAGAAAAAAATATGCTTAAAGATTTATAAGGAGGACCAAGGTTCATAAATGGTTTTTTCATCTCTTCGAATAAGCAGCAACCAACTTTTGAAGCAAACAAAGCTAAGTTAATGTACCAATAGAGTGATACTAAAATTTTACGAAAAATAGGCAATAAGATTGCAAGCTCCTAAAAGTTAATGCATCCACATTTGCCACTCTCAGACAAAGATACGCTATAATATATGTCGAGATCCCACTGGAGACACCCTTAAGGACATTTGTGTTCATTGGAAGCCACAAACTGTCACAACCCCAATTTTCCTCCGTAGGATGTCGTGATGGCACCTAGTCTTAGGGACTAGGTAAACCTAACGCTTACTGAATTAATAGAAAACTCAACCAAAAACTATTAAACATGAACATAATTTTTTCTATACAAAGCTTAATATCCCAAAACTGATAGTACAAGTCGTAACCTCTACTGAGTTTGCTATAAAATCCCTAAATACAAATGTTCCGAAAAAGAAATAAACAATACAAGATGAAATTTCAGAAGGCATGGGAATCATGACTGCATGTTTACCTTGAGTCACCACAACAACGCTCGACCATCTAGCAAATAATCAACAACGACAGAGGCACCTGGATCTGCACAAGAATGTGCAGAAGCACAACATGAGAACACCACAGGTGTACCCAGTAAGTATCAAGACTAACCTCGGTGAAGTAGTGACGAGGGAAAGTCAAGACACCTACTGGACTAAATAACCTGAACAAGTATGAAGATGAACTAATGTAGAAAAATATTAATATAAGGCTAAACATGGTAGGGAATACAAACAACTCGCAAAAAAACAATTTAGCAACAAGAAGCAAACGGATAATAATGTTGTAGAGTAAGTTGAACACATTCTAACTCCGATGAAACCAAATAAAGGTAAACAAGTAACAACTCAATAAGAATAACCTCTTTTGTTCTAGATTTATTCAAGAATTTCCATGATGTGCCAAACCTCATAATAAAAAATCATGGGTCCTGATTCATGAACCCTAATCAATCGGCATTTTGTGTGCATATTATACTTCATAACGACATAGATGACTCACGTGCCAAAAGATGTGACAATATCTAATATCCACACGGATCACTCACGTGCCAACCATAACAATGACTCATACTGCACGGACAACTCACGTGCCAACAAGATAACTCTCACACAGAAGGCAAGTAAACAGGAGTACATGTAAATGGTCAATAACATCACGATTCAACTTCTTAAATTAATATGGGTGATTAATTACATGTATGCTTGTGCAAGTGTTCTATCATAATTCAAGTCAATAAGTGAAAGTAGAGTAATGAATGGCACATAAGAAATGATAACCACAAACTGTACAAGGTAAAATTTACACAAGGTAGGCACGCCACTACACAATATCAACAACAATCAAGGCCCCCAGGCCATCACGAGTCATCACAAATCATTCCCCGATATAGCCCACCTTGTCTGCCCATGTGCGTAATAATAAAGTAAATGTCCGCCTTGTCTCGCCGCACACACACAATAATATTCCCACTTTGTCTTGCCACATGCAAAAATCCACATATATAGCCCACCTTGTCACGCTGCATGTGCAAATATCGATAGTAACAATAACACGGACAACTCACGTGTGAACACCCCGACAATCCTCACAGCAATACCACGTGTGCCAAAATATAACAACACGATAAAATGATTTTCACAACATGTGCCCATATGCCAAAATATTTCCTCAAAACAGTTGTAATACCACAACCTCGCATAGCCCTGAGATCAGCAACACTAAGTACAACAGCGACACAACAATAACATGAGAATAGAGCAAGTAAATCAATTCAGGAACTTCCGAACACAAAGAAACAAACGGACGAGCTCACAAAGAAAGACACAATAGGAATAATAGTCTCAACAAGAATAACTCAACAAGGGAAAAGATAATGTGTAGAACTGATTCCACAAAAGTACAATTCGACGATAAGAGAGAGAGCATGAATCAATGACCCCAATAAAAATACATCAAGAATGAAAGGGATGACAACCCATCAATAAAGGATAAGCAATTACAAAAAAGATCATAATAATTTCTATTAAAGTTAACCAATTACGGAAGAAATAATAATAAGTTAAATTAAGTTTAAGAAAATTACGGGAAAGACAACAAGGCAAAATAAAGAAGGAAAAACATCCATTAAGTCACATAAGAGTTTAATTGGCAACAAGGGTAGAACATGAATCAACTAATTCCAAATAAGACACGTAAGGGTGAATTTAGTAAATGGAGGATTTAATAATCTAAAACAACTTCACATCTAATGAACATAAGAACCTAAGAGTTCTAAACAGTCAAAATGTCACATTTAAGCCAGAGTACGTACTCGTCACTTTACGTACACGGCATTCACATGACACAATTAGCACAAATGACTCAAATCCTAGGGGTAGTTCCCCCCCCCCCCCCCCCCCCCCCCCCCCGGACGAAAGCTTA
>ML280488.1:69091-102150 GCA_005239495.1 Nicotiana undulata
CCCCCCCCCCCCCTCCCCACAGAGTTAGGCAAGATACTTACCTCAAAGAACTTCCGAACGGCTCAAATCTAGCAAAATAACTTCAAATCATAAGTATAGCTTTGATCTTTAATTAAAACTAAAAAGTCAACCCAAATCTCAACCCCCGAGCCCGCACCTCGGAACCCGATAAAATTCACAAAACCGGAACACTCATTCCCATATGAGTTCAACCATACCAAATTATCAATTTCCGACACCAATTCGTCCGTCAAATCATCATTTTACATTTTGAAATATTTCTTCAAAAATTTCCATTTTTCCTCAACTCAAAACACTAATTTAATGATAAAAATAAAGATGAAATCATGAAGTATAATCAATTGCGGGTGAAGACCACTTACCCCAAACATGTTCTTGAAAACCCCACGAAAAATCGCTCAAATACGAGATTTACAACAAGAAAATTATAAAAATGGCCAAACCCTCAAAATAAAGTTCTTATAATCTTCCCTAGTGATTCCTCTTACGAGATCGCAGAATAGTCCTCGCAATCGTGAAGAACTAAATGTTACCCATCACAAATAACGCTTCGTGTTTGCGGCAAACACATCATGAACACGATGAATACAGACAACAATCTACGTGATGCACAAAAAGACTCGCGAACGCAATGAATAAATGACCACCAGTGTCCATCTCCACTATGAGAATGCAGAGAGAGCTCCGAACGCACTGCATAAGCTTCGCGAACGCATGACCATGACGGAATTCGTGATGAGAAAAATCCCTGAGCTCCAAGAAACCTTACGCGATCGCATCTTCATCTTCGTGATCGTGAGGAGAAACAACAACACCAGAAACCAGCAACTCAAAAGCCTGAAGAAATGGCCCGTAGCCCATCTGAAACACAACCGAGGCTCTCGGGACCCCGTCCAAATATACCACAAGTCCTATAAAATAACAAGGGACTACTCGAGGCCTCAAATCACATCAAACAACGTCAAAACTATGAATCAAACCACAAATTGAACTTATGAATTTTAAAGTCTCCAGCTTCCAAAACTCATGTAGAAACATGTCAAATCAACCGAGAATGACGTCAAAATTTGCATGCAAGTCCCAAATGATAACGGAGCTAATACAACTTTTCAAATCTCAATATGGACCAGATATCAACAAAGTCATCTCTCGGTCAACCTCTCAACCTTTCAAAACTTCAACTTTCCAATTTTTGCCAAAATGCTTCAAATTATCATACGGACCTCCAATTTCGAATCCGGATGCATTCATAAGTTCAAAATCATCAAACAAATCTATTGGAATCATAAATATTCCATTTCGGAGTCGTCTACTGATACGCTCAATTTACACCTTAAAATAGGGTAAGTGATCGTTGTCAAATTTAGTAACCCAACAAGGTTGGGGTCGAATCCCACAGAGAACAATATGAGGGCGTTTAGGAATGCTAGAGAATTATCACTTATCGCGCAGAGCCAAACAAATACGATTTTGGGTTTTTGATAATTGTTTATAGCTAAATGCGAAAATATAAACTGACCTAGAAAGCAATTAAAATGATTGATGGCAACAAGTATCGATGCTTCGGGTATTACACTCGAGTAACGATCCAATGTATTTCACGATTTTACAAATATGAGCGGGTAATGTTAATTAGCCACGGATAACATTTCTTAATTAGCTTTTCCCAAAGACTAACAAGACTTCCTAATTGAATTATCCCTAACCCAATTAGGAGATTAAGCACTTCCGAGTTTGGCTACAAGTAGTTCAATCCTATCCCTAGGTAGAATCTATAAAATGAGGGTTAAATCCTCAAGTTCTTGTTAATTAATCTTTCCCAACCCCAAATAATCTTTTCCAAAACTAATTCGGAGTTAATGGGCGAGTCCTAGGGTTAAATAATCCCTTTGCAAATATTAAAGAACAAGAATAATTAAAATAACAAACACCCACTTCACAAATATATAAAAATCAATCAATACATAAGCACAGCAAGGTATTTAATCCACACTTTAAACATGAATATTCCCATAAACCATATTCAAGTGTTNATAAATGGGTAAGAAATCCTTAACCACAATGGTGAAATCTTCAAGACCCAAGTGTGTGTGCAAAGCCCTAGCTTCAAAACTTGTTCTTCTCTCTCAAAATTATATTTACAAAGCTCAAGATATGTCCAAAGATATGCCAAAAATGGCTGCTAGGTCGAGTATATAGGGATTGGGATGGGAAAATGTAAAATTACTCTTCTATCCAGATCTGATGCCCGAAATTCGCTCCTGCGGCCAATTTGTCGCAGGTGCGCAACCGCAGGAGCGGAAAATTCCCGCCTGTGCGCAATCGCAGGAGCGGGTTTCTCTCGCAGGTGCGAATCTTGAGGTCAAAGTCAAATTACGCAGGGGCGGTCAAATAGTCGCACCTGCGGGATCGCAGGTGCGAGAAAAACTCCGCAGGTGCGAGGTCTTGCGCTTCCAGGATAATATCGCAAGGGCGATCAATCTTCCGCAGGTGCGGAATAACTGAATGTTTTCTGCCCGTTTCAACATCTTTTTGCTCAATTTCATTCCAATTTGACCTCAACCACTTCATGACATCATTTTCCTGCAAATAGAGCAATTATACACTAATAGCAACCTCAAATATCCATTGAGCAACACAAAATCTACTGAAAAGAGGCCAAAATGAGTGGTAAAATCGCCACTTATCATCTACACAAAAGTCAAACTCCGGTCAACTCTTACTGCTTAAGATTCTAAAACAGGAATCCTTCTTCCAAATTTATCCTGAATCATCCGAAAACCAAACTTGACCACACATGCAATTCATAACATATAATACAAAGCTTCTCGAGACGTTAAGTCACCGAAGGGGACACCAATTCTCAAAACAATCGTTCGGGTCATTACATTTTATCCCTCTTAAATAAACGTTCGTCCTCGAACATGCCAAGAACCAATCCGAAGTCATCAAATCACTGAGTGGACTTACCATACATACTCGCGAGTGATCTCACGTTGCCCCAATCCACAAAGTCCCGACGACACCATCCCAACAGAAGATTGTTCCTTCCACCCACACTGATAACCTTAGAACCAAACTTGTCACCTTCCTATCATTTCCAAAACACATGATTCACACACTGGCACATAGTATCAGCCTAAACCAATTGCAACAAATTACGCCTACACCCACCGGGAACAACCACATGAAGTAACACATCACACATATGCCCATAACGACATCTCTGATCACCATATTTGTCCATAATCAAACCCATTACTGGCATTTAACCTCATATCGGCTAGAACCCTGTTCCAAACGTCCACAACACCGAAAACGATGCAAGAAACATGAAGATGTCATGACAATTCACTCAAATCAACAAGTCACACCCAACACCACTTGGGCACACACCTCGCAAGCTAAAACCAATAAGAACAACACGAATATGACTAAACATACAAGGAAACACATGAAAGAATGATCAAACAAGCCCGACAGGCACCACTCTTTATCAGTACCATACTACGAAACATTTCACAAGGGAAAATCAAGGTATATGAACACATCGCAAGGATCTCATCTTGATATAACTCTACCGCGACCCAGTTCAAGCATATCAAATCAAATGAAGATGCGAGGATCCCATCCTCAGCTCTGAATCACAAGTAGTATACACATCATACCTACCGAAACCTTCCACTAATTCAATTCAACCAACAATCACAACACATACTAAACTCCTACATCGGTAGAGCATCTAAATCACAAGTCGTAATCAATCACCTCGAAATCACACCAAAACCTATCGTAAGGGATAACAGAAAGTCACTCCTAGTCTCATAGATCTCAATAATGAATAAAACAAAAAGATAAACATGGGGTACCACTATAGATCCTCCCAACCGGGGTAAACACATAAGTAGAGTATAAAATCATAAAACTCATCCATATGTGAAGAAACGTAAGAGGACTCACCCTGATAATCATAACCGAAACCAAATACAAACAATGATCCTTTATAACAAATAAAACCATACATGTATAACATCATCTGGTGCAGCGGCCTTAGCCCTACCGTAGAAAGCACATCAATTGGCAGGCCTCCCCCTATTGGGCGCCCTCTACTAGCCTGACATGCACCCAAAGCTGGTGGTGCATAGATTTCGGCAATTAGAGCAGGACTCATAGCCTAAATACCCCATTGTGGAGTTTGGGACAATATCTCACCATGTGGTTGGTATCTCCACACTCAAAGCAACCCCTCCGCTGACGTGGTTGTGGAAGCTGACCAGTACGGGTACCCTGAGACCCATGGGTACTTAAAACACCATGCGAAGCTTGAAGTGCAAACTAAATTGGCTGACCCACAAAGCCTCTACCATGACGTACCCTACCCCCAAAATAGGGACTAGTAGATTGATACGCTCAAATTACACCTAAATAAGTGGTGTAAGGCGGTTGATGCCAAATTTAATAACCCAACTAGGTTGGGGTAGAATCCCATAGGGAATAGGTGTGAAAAGATTACTTGAAGAGTGTGAAATTTGACTTAAGTTGCAATCCTATTCTGTTAGCTTAAAAGAGAGTGTTGTAATTATGAGTTATCGAGAAAGCTATTTTGTTATGAGAATGTAATTAATTTGGTTGAGGAAACCAACGTTCTTCCCCATCAATGGAATGCAATGCTATCGGTGTTAATATGATATATTTCTAATGGAAGGTCCTTTTATATGCAAATGGTTTCTAAATGACCAATATTTTCCAATAGTTAGGTAGTATTTTCTCTTTATGATTTTTCTAAATATAAAAGAGTTACAATTAAGAACAACCAATTTATGCCAAATACAACCCACTTATTCCTAAGCGAGGCATAAAGCCTTGAGTTTTTGCAATTCAATTCTACCAAACCGTAACCCACTTTTCCAAGTAAAGATAGAGTGAAATGGCATTAGTCAATGTTTGCAACCACCAACATTAAATGAAGCATGCGAAATGAATAGATACCAACCAACCATTATATATATTCACTCGTAAACACTCATTTACATTACACCCATCTAGGGTCCACAACCATAGTATTTAAAACTAGCTACTCATACGAGAGTCCAAGAACAAAGCAATAAATAAAGTCATAAAGCTTACAAAGATACAAGATTCTCTTTTCAAAAGCTTCCAAAACAATGGTGTATTCAATACTCTAAATGTAGCCTCTATTCAGAAAAGATGCCCTACATAAACCCTAGTTATTCTATTTATAATAATAGGCTAAGAGTCGCGGCCAAATTATGAAAACAATACCCCTGTAGATCACATATGCGACCGCAGAGCGGGTCGCATATCACTTTCGCGGCTTGCATAAGTGCAGATCTGTTGCATAACTGAATGTTCAGTTGCCCAGTTTTCCTTCGCAGATCCATTATGCGGTCCGCACAACGCTTTCGCGATCACATTTAGTGCTGCAGACTTGTTCTCGTAGAAACTCTCTTTGCACCTTTGCGGTCATTATGTGGTCCGCATAAGTGTTATGCAACCCCAAAGTGGACTGCAGAATCCATTCTCAATATTGGGTTGATTTTTTTCACTCTTATGTTGGTTTGCGGCCCGAATATCACTTTTGCGGTCGCAAACCTACCGGATTACTGTCCTTCAATGGGTTTTTGTCCCTTTTTCATTGTTCTTCGTTCTTCAAGTCTAGTTTGCTGCAAAACACCAAAACTAAAAAGAATTGACTTAAAATGCTTTAAAAGACGAGCTACATCCTATGTAATTAGTATCAATAGTTCTGAAATTCTACGACACATCAACATCCCCAACTTAGACTATTACTTGTCCTCAAGCAACTAAAACAAAGTCATCTTATCATATACTACTCTATTTCCGACAGATCACAAAGCAGCATTGACTTTGGATGGTGCTGAATGTTAGCTAACAAGCATGTAACTTCTTTTATTCACCCGTCTTAGAAGATAAAGATCATTTAGCAATTCAAATAATCAGTTTGTAAACTTCGAGCCTCAAGATCAATGACAGAGTGCTACCCCCATCTAGGTATGCACTTGTATCCTATTTCAAGGAGCCCAACTTCGGCTAAATCTTGCAATTCATGCGCGCTCAAATCGAAGAAAATCCCCAACTCAAGTATGTAAAGGAGATACAATCAAGCACTCTTGCACTCAGAAAAAAATCTAAATGCTACAAGTATCAGTCCATATGCTTTTCCTTATTTTAACTCATTGTTATCTCACGAATGATTGGTTGTATATCACAAAGGACGTTTCACAGGTTGTATTGTAGGCTTTGGGATGGGTTGGATAAATATTTGGGAATTTAGCGGCTATACCTTCCTAGAACTCTACTTACACTTTGCTTCTTTACAATAGAGCCTTTATTGACCTCTAGTTACCGACATAGAACCACCTCAACATATTTCTTTAATTTTCACAAGACTCCACACACACATTTTTTACAGAAGTTTTTCTTTTGTTTATCCTTTGGAGTTTGAATATATTCATATACACAACTTTGAGGTATTCGCTTCTAAACACAATGAGAAACCTTACCAATTTCCAATTAACACTGACACCCATAACTTAGACTTTTAACCTCATTCTCAGTCGTTAAAGGAAGGACGAGTTCAAAAGAGGGAATTATTTTACAAAGGGGTAAAGATTTGAAATGTAGTAGCCAAATAAAAGGTTGAAGGTTCAACGGGGTAACTAAGATAATCGATGTACCAAGGAGGTCAATTTGGTAAAAAAATATTTAGCAATAGAGAGCCTAAGATCATTTAAAAATCAAATCATCAACCTAAGACATGCATTGAGAAACCAACCGGGCAAGTTCTAGACATTACAAGTTAAGCACATGCATTATTTACATAATTTCTCACCCTTAAGTGAATACAAGGTAACTCAAAGCTTCATCACATGATAGTTGAGATTCTAGGTAAGCACAAAGTCAAAGAACGAGCCTCAATTTCACAACAATGACTAACCATTTATTTACAACATTTTAAGGGTGCAATTTATTCAACAAAAACTTATCATATTCTTGAAACTAGAATAAAAGCACCAAATAGGTCAAAACATTTTATGCTACCGCCATGGTTCTACTGTTACATCCTTGAAAGAGAACACGGCGAAGAAAAATCAAAGGGAATTCATTGTTATATACAAATCTACACTATTAAGGTAAAGAGTTTATATACAAGCTTCAAACAAAAAAACTGACTACCTCAACCCCCAACCAAAGAGCATGCATTATCCCCAATGCATTGGAAAGTAAGAGCAAAGTTTTAGGGGCTTTCTGGGGCGCGCTAGGGGCTTGGAGGGGCTGGAACATCCGAGGCAGTCGTGGGTTCTGAGGCTGACACTGTGGAGGCAATGGGTGAAACCTCTGACTGTGTAGTGGTGCCAGAGACTAGAATAGGAAGTTCCGCCTGCTGTGCAGCTGGGTCTTTGACCTGGGAGTTGCTAGCCTCACCCAGTGATTGTTGTGTTGTCGGGGGAGTAGCTTTGGAGACCATATATGCAAGGGAGTGTGCAATGGAGACATATGCTTCCTTCTCACCCGACGTATCTGCAGAGACAACAATTTGATTGCCTCTGTTGTCCCGATGATCATCATCTTCCTCAAGTAACCCCTCCTCATAAAATTCCTCCACAGACCCTTCGGATTTCTCTTCTGAATGATTATCAATGTGCACAATGGAGCCCAAAGCTTGTGAAGTCTCATTACCCTGGGCTAACCCAGCTGACAAGAGGTTTGTGGAATCAAGGTCAAGGCTCGAAATATGGGAGGTATCAATGCCCTGCTGCCCTCCCTCCAAAAGAAATGGGGTTAAATCAAACTCCAAGTGCTGCATCTTATGCAGCTCTACCTTTAGCTCAGCTACCTCCATTTTAAGTTGAGGCAAGTCCCCAGCTTCGCCTCGCTCAACCCTCTCAAGGCGCACTTCAAAGTGCTTGAGTCGATCCTCATAAGATAGATATTGTTTTTCAAGAGCACTCAATTTGTCTACTTTGGCATTTGCATTTTGTGCCAATAGACCAAGCTTTGAGAGTGTAGGCAATGAGGCAGGTGGTGGCATTGTGGCTGATCTTGGAGTGGATATGGAGGTAGCTGGTAAGGAAGGAGTGTCTGATGAGGTAGCAGGTGCTGCTGAGACTGGAGGAGGAGTGAGTGAATGCTCTGGTGGATTGCCGACCACTTTATCTGCATCATCATTAATCTAGGTGATGTCAATATCCTGAAAATCTTTTTCTATGAGGTCATGTTTAGGGAAAAGAGGAATTTTCACAACTTTACACAAGGCATGGATTATGCATGGAAAAGGGAGCGAAGTTTCTTTCTGGTTTGCCCGGATACCTATCTCACGGAATATAATATCTCCTACATAAACCTTGATGTCCGTCATGATACATACAATGAGGATCTCCTTCTCGACGCTTATATCATTTTCATTCCTTGAGGGCATTATACGAGAACAGACAAAACTTAGCCAGTACCGACCTTCTTGGGTAAGATCCCTCTTGTAGATCATTTGGCGCGGTGCAATCTAGGACGGAGTTCCCTTGGCTATGAAAGAGGCTACCCAAGCATTCTTGGATTCCTTTTTTTAATCTTTTCATAAAATTCGGCCGTACATGGCTCCCAATCCTCGAAAGATACATCATTGAATTATGTTGCATCATCGAGGACTTCTCCTCGGACAAAGACAAAGCCCAAGAACCTACGGTTTCTCTTTTGTTCTACATTCTTGGATGCAGCATAGATAGCACAAAATTCCCTCACGAGTGTCTTGATGTACTCTCCTAGGACATGAGTGAAGGACTCACACCCCCTCTTTTTGATGTTTTATAGTACATGGGGATATTGTTCTTTTAAACCGTTCAAGCCTAGCTGGTTTTGTTCAAGGATTTGTATTTTTGAAGCCATCCATGTACAGGGTCCAAGAGCTGGAAACCCCAAACCTAAGATCTTCACCACTTTTTCGATGTGCTTCAGCATAAAGGTCAACAGGTGGCACAAGATCAGTCTGTGCCTCCTCCTCTTCAGACTGGGAGGAATGCTCAGATGTTCTTCTGGTTGTGTCAGGCCATGTGCGTTTGGATTGATGTGCTTGTTGGCTTAGAGCAGCAGTACGTTCCTTTCCTCGAAGAAAAGGTTGTCTCAATGCCAAGGATTTCTTTAGTGTCATTCCTGTAAATTAATCAACGAGTGAGTATGTGATATGGCATAGACAACATGTTAAGAAGAAAAAGAAAGAAACAAAAATGAAAAACATAGTTATTTTTGCGACCAGTTATGCGATCGCATAACATCTCAGTGAGCCACATAACCTTCTGCATGCTATAACCCGTAGAAGCAAAACAAGATTTGCAGTCCACAGAAGTAGCCGCAGAACAACTTATGCGACCGTAAGTTGGTCGAATTTTGTTCCTCAGATGTAGCATTTTTTTGCCTCTGTCTGCGACCATTGTGCGGTCCGCATAACGTTTCTGCGGTCGCAAATGCAACCTCATATAGGCTGTGAGACCACTACCTATGATGCTAAATGCAATGACTGTGCGGTCTGCAAACCAGTTATGCGGACCACAAAGGCCATCGTTCTTAGCCAAAACAAGTCTTCACTCTCAGTCTCAAGTTCATTTTCTTACATTTAGTCATTGCACCCTCAGCAAGACGAAATCTAAGAAAAATGCTACAACTTTCCAACCCCCATTTTATTTCTTTTTTAAGTCATACTCTCTTAATTGAAATCCCCAAACATTGATTTACCCACAGTAACCCCTCAACATCAATTATCAGTAAAATTACTTAGAATTGAGTACCCATAGCAAAGAGTTTGGGAAGAAAGAGTAGGGAAATGAGAGCACATGGCATTCTTCAATTTCATTAATCAAGAGAAAAGGTGGAAGTGTACATATTAGATAGTTTAGGACTGACAACAACAATATGAAGCACGAGCAAGGTAAGCCATTCCTTTTCAATTCTTTTTGACTTTGTGTTGTTGTTTCAATGTTTTTGGTCTCTCTTTCTTTTTTTTTTATTTTCTTATGTGTTGTGCGGTGTGCTTGTGTGTGTGTGAGTGCCAAAGAATGAGGAAAATGGCTGACAGAGTTAGGGCTAAATACCTGGGAGGTTCGATGTGAGGCAGTGTATCACATATGTGCTATATGATGGGTTAGTGACCGAGTGATGCAAATCAACTTTGTGATAGGTTCTGCGGTTGCATAATCGTTATCCGGGCTGCATAAAGCACATTTTCACCACATTTTGAAGGCCCAGATTGCATTTTTTCTTCTTATGTTTGCAACCATTATGAGGTCCACAAATCCATTATGCGGCAGGGTCGAATATTGTCGCCGATCACAGGTCTTGCTCTCCTTCATTTTCCTCAACCCCTGCATCACGTTTCATTGTATTTTGGGTCACCTGCATTCTAACAAATAGGTCAAACTACTCAACACTTATAATTAAACTTTCCGAAATTAAAATCTAACCAAATATTGTTACCAAACATGGGTTGCCTCCCAATAAGTGCTTGATTAAAGTCGCGACACGACGATGTTGCCCTCATTTTGGCTAATCATAGTGGGGGTTGGTGTAGGACCATCTTTGAGTGCGAATTGTTCTACAAAATGCCTTTCCCCACTATTTCTGAGGTAATTCTTGACACTTTAGCCATTTACTTTGAAGGTTCTAGTCCCGTCCTCGAATTCTGATTCAATGGCACCATATGAAAACTCATTCACAGCCTTATACGGGGAACACCATTTGGATTTGAGTTTGCCTGGAAAGAGTTTTACTCTTGATTTGAAGAGTAATACCAAGTCACCATATTTGAATTCCCGCTTCAAAATCTTCTTGTCATGAACAAACTTCATTTTTTCCTTATACATGGTTGCATTCTCATAGGCATGAACACAGAAATCTTCTACCAATGCCCACATAGCTATGTGTTCAAGATCCACTGGCAAGTGACATGCCTTACCAAAAACCAACTGGTATGGTGAGGTGCCAATAGGAGTCTTGAATATTGTTCGATATGCCCACAAGGCATCATCTAGCTTCCTTAACCAGTTGGTCATGTTTTCATTTATAATATGTGCTAGGATGTTTTTGATATCCCTATTGGAAACTTCCACCTGACCACTTGACAGAGGGTGATAAGGGGCGGCCACCTTGTGCTTAACTCCATATTTTTCGAGGAGCTTGGCAAAAGCTTTTTGCAAAAATGAGAACCACCATCACTAAGGAAGGACCTTGTTGTTCCAAATCGCGTAAATATGTTCTTCTTCAAGACAACGGTTACACTCCTTGCCTCATTGTTCGTCAAGGCTATTGCCTCGACCCATTTGGAGACATAATCTACTGCCACAAATATATATGTCATGCCATAAGAGCTTACGAAGCGACCCATAAAATCTATCCCCCACACATCAAAGATCTCGGCCTCTATGGTAAAGTTAATGTCCATCTCATGTCTTCTAGAAATTGACCCTTGCCTCTAACATTGATGACATGCCTTGACCTTTTGGTTTGCATCTTGGTACATCGATGACCAATAATAGCCACATTCAAGCACTTTTGTCGCAGTATGATTTCCACCATGATGGCCCCCAACTGGGGAATCATGACATGCCTTGAGAATTTGAATTACCTCATCTTCCAGAACACAATGCCGAATGATGTTGTTGGCGCAAATACGAAACAGAAAGGGTTCCTCCCAATAGTATTGCTTGCATTCTCGCAAGAACCTTTACTTTTGCTAAGCTTCCAATCCGTCGGGGATAAGGTCACTAACCATGAAGTTGGCGATGTCAGCATACCAAGGAGTGAAGGTGCTAGACAATGCCAATATGTGGTCATCTGGGAAGGAATCATCAATTTCTATATCTTTCATTGGTCTCCCTGCCTCTACAAGCCTAGATAAGTGGTCCACAACTTGATTATCTGTTCCTTTCCGATCTTTGACTTCAAATTCAAACCACTGTAACAAAAGAACCCACCCAATCAATCTTGGATTAGAATCCTTATTTGACATAAGGTAGCGAAGAGCAGCATGATCAGTGTAGACTATCACTTTGGAACCCAACAAATAGGCCCAATGTTTTTCAAAAGCATAGACAATAGCAAGAAGTTCTTGCTCCGTCATAGTGTAAATACTTTGTGCGCCATTCAGTGTCTTTATTCCATAGTAAAAATTATGAAGAATCTTGTTATGTCGTTGACTAAGTACCGCTCCAATGGCTACACCACTAGCGTCACACACGAGTTCAAATGAAAGAGACCAATCAGGTGTGACAATAATAGGTACCGTGGTGAGCCTTGCCTTCGATTCCTCAAAAGTTTTGAGGAATTTCTCATTGAACTCAAACTTCACATATTTTTCAAGGAGCTTGCACATGGGACTAGCAATTTTTGAGAAGTCTTTGATAAAACGCCTATAAAATCCGGCATGCCCAAAAAGCTCCGAACACCTTTTACTGAAGTGGGAGGAGGAATCTTGGAAATGATCTCGACCTTTGCCTAATCAACTTCTATACCTTGCTTGGAATTTTGTGGCCTAGAACAATACCTTCGTCCACCATAAAGTGACATTTTTCCCAATTACCACAAGGTTTGTTTCCTCACATCTTTTGAGCACTTGCCTAAGATTATCAAGGCAATGCTCAAATAAATCACCAACTACAGAAAAGTCATACATGAACACCTCTAAGAAATCTTCCACCATAACAAAGAAAATTGACATCATGCATCATTGAAAGGTATTTGGAGCATTGCATAGCCCAAATGGCATCCGGCTAAAATAAAAAGTCCCATACGGGCATGTGAAGGTTGTCTTCTCTTGATCTTCTAAGGAGATGTTGATTTGGTTATAGCCAGAATAACCATCCAAGAAGCAGTAAAATGACTTTCCCGCTAGTCGATCAAGCATTTGATCAATAAAAGGCATAGAGAAATGATCCTTGAAAGTAGCACTATTTAGCTTCCGGTAGTCCATGCAAAATCTTCTCCCAGTCACTATCCTCACTGGGATGAGCTCATTTTTGTCCTTTTGAATCACAGTCATGTCTTCTTTCTTTTGGCACACATTGCACCGGACTCACCCAAGGACTATCAACATTGGGATAAAAAACCCTGGCATCCAACCATTTTATGATTTCATTCTTCACTACCTCTTTCATGGAAGGGTTTAACCTTATTTGATGCTCCACGCTAGGTTTGCTCTCATACTCCAACTGTATCTTGTGCTCGCAAATTCCATCAAAAATCCCTCGAATGTCCGCTATTTTCCACCCAACGTCTTGTCTGTGCTCCCTCAAGGTATTCAACAAGTATTCAACACGCACATCATTCAACAAAGAATAAACGATTACAGGTAGAGTTTCACTAAAGAAATAAATTTATACCTTAAGTGCGGTGGAAGAGGCTTGAGCTCAAGTTCTGGCGGCTCGATAATTGAAGGCTTAGAAAGAGGAGTGACTCTATTCTCTAAGTCAAGAGAATGTTTCCTTGGTGACTAAGTGTAGGACCCAAGACCTTCCAATGAATTCCCCAATTTCTGTATCCTTCCATGTCTTCACCATCAATGTTTACCAAAAAAGCTTCCAATGCCTCACCAAGGCATTCCTCTTCCATCTTTACCTCGACTGCATCCCTACCTCATCAACAACCTCTGACTGATATACATTCGTATGTATGTGGCAATTTCATACCCTTACTCGCTGGAAAAGTAACCTCTTCGTCATTAACTCGGAACATGATCTCATTTCGTTCCAAATACATGAGTTCTCTTCCGGTAGCAAGGAATGGTCTCCCCAAGATGATAGGTATTTCCTTATCAACAGCACAATCGAGGATAACAAAGTCGGCAGGGAGGAGGAACTTCCCCACTATCACAAGAACATCATCAACAATCCCCAACGGTCTCTTTATTGAACGGCCGACCATTTGCGACCTCATACTTGTAGGCTTAGGAATACCTAACCCCGCTTTCTTGTAAATAGAAAGTTGCTTTAAGTTGATTCTAGCCCCATTATCACAAAGTGCTTATGCAAAATCGTGCAACCCAATAGTGCATGGAATGGTGAAGGCTCCCGGGTCCTCTTTATTTTGGACAGTGGTTGTTGCAATGATGGAACTAACCCGGTAAGTCACATTCACCACTTCATTCTTGGTGGTTTTCGTTTTAGTTACCAAGTCCTTCAAATACTTAGCAAAGCCTGGCATCTCTTGAAATGCTTCCACAAGTGGAATGTTCACCGATAATTTCTTGAGAATGTCATAGAACTTCTCGAGCTTGCTATCATCAACCTTCCTAGAAATCCTTTCACGGAAAGGGGGAGGAGGTCTATGAATTGGTGCTAGAGTTTTTGGTGTCCCGCTTACCTATTCTTTAACCTCTTCACGCTTCATTTATTGAATTTTCACCTCTTTTGGGGGCCTTTCAGCTTCAACAACAATTGGAACCTCAACGTGTGCCTCCACTTCTTTATAAGTATCGTCCACTTTGGCCACTTGTTCATTCTCTCCTTGAAGTAGTTTCCTACTTCGAGTTGTGATTGCAATACAATGAGAAGTCGAACCACTCCCGCTACCTTTTAGGTTCGCTATTGTTTCACTCAGGAGTATGCCCTTCTACTTCAGATTTTGCTCTCTTGATAGATCCCTCATTTGCATTTGTAACTTTTATATGGATGCGGTGTGAGACCCCACAAGCTCGATCATATTCTTCATTGAAGTGTCTCTTGATTTTGCAATACCCGTTCAAGCATGTTTTCCAACTTGGACTCACTTGAAGAATTATTTTTTCCAATGCGGAGAATTAGAATATTGCCCCTTTGGTGGAACATAGGGGTTGGAACTCCTGTTTGAAAAGTTGTTGTTGATGTTACTCCAATAACCTTGATTTGAACTACCTTGGTCATTTCGCCATTGTTGATGGCCTTGGCCTTGCGGGTTAGACCTCCATTGGTTTTGTTGCCTGAACCTTGGTAGGGTTGTTTTTGATAACCACCTTGAGAGTTTTGACATAATTGTCGTCTGTAATCCTCATTTAACATAGGTTGCACATCTTCTACCACGTTCACCTTTTTTGTTTGGATTTGGGTGAAAAACTTCGTCAACACATTGATATTCGTGGCAAGCCCGACAATTACTCGATCCCTTTATTGGTTCTCCTTAATCATGTTGGTCAAGGAAGGAGTACCATATGCAATTCCACCCGAGGTATCTTCCGAGTGCCAAGATTGGTTATGTTCTGCAATTTTGTCACAGATTTGTGTGACCCTTGCAAATGTTCTATCCATAAAGGATCCATCAGCCACATTTTTGGCTATGGATTGAATCATAGTATCCAAGCCCATATAAAACTTCTCCAACAAGATATTTTCCGGAAAAACAAAGATTCGTCAACCTCACTGAATATAGCTTGAATCGATCCCATGCCTCATGTAGATGCTCTCCCGGTAATATCTTGAAAAAGAAGATTTTATCCCGGAGCTCAGACTTATTGCTCTGCAGAAACCATTTTGATAAGAAAGCTCATACCCGTTCGGGCCAAGTATGAATGGAATTTGGCGATAGATTTTGGATCCATTTTCTTGCCTCTCCAGTTAGAGAGTACGTGAACACCCTCAACCTTAGGGAATCATCTGAAACATGATTCTTCTTGTGCATCGCACACACACCCAAGAAATTTTTGAGATGTTGTATCGGATCATCATCTGTAGAATTTTGGGAAAACCCACTCTGCCTTGAGCATTAGGATTAGATTGTGTCCAGGTGGCAGCATCAACTCTTGGAGGGACAATGGAATTTGTATCCTCAATATATTCATCTATATCCACAGGGAATAGGTGTAAAAAGGTTACTTGAATAGTGTGAAACTTAACTTAAGTCGTAATCCTACTATGTTAGCTTAAAAGAGAGTGTTGAAACTATGCGTTATCGAGAACACTATTTTGTTATGAGAATGTAATTAATTTGATTAAGGAAATCAAGGTTATGTCCCCATCAATGGAATGTAATGTTGCCGGCGTTAATATGAAATATTTCTAACAGAAGGTCCTTTGATTTCCAAATGGTTTCTAAATGACTACCCAATACTTCCAAATAGTTAGGTAGTATTTTCTCTTTATGACTTTCCCAAATATAAAAGAGTTACAATTAAGAACAACCAATTTATGCCAAATAGAACTCACTTATTGCTAAGTGATTCTATTAAACATGGTTTAAAGCCTTGAGTTTTTGCTATTCAATTCTACCAAATTCTAACCCACTTTTCCAAGTAAAGATAGAGTGAAATGGCATTAGTCAATGTTTGCAACCACCAATATTAAAAGAAGTATGAGAAATGAATAGACACCAACCAACTATTATATATATATATTCGATGGTAAACACCCATTTAGGCTCCACAACCTTAGTATTTAAAACTAGCTACTCATATTAGAATCCAAGAACAAAGCAGTAAATAAAGCCATAAAGCATACAAAGATAAAAAGATTATCTCTTCAAAAGCTTACAAAACAATGGTGTATTCATTGCTCTAAATGTAGCCTCTTTTTCAAACAACATGCCCCACAAAACCCCTAGTTATTCTATTTATAATGGGCTAAAAGTCGGGGTCAAATTATGACAAAAATACCAGAACGGGTCGCATATCATTTTCCTGGCCCGCATAAGTGCAGGTTTGTTGCTTAATTAAATGTCCAGTTTCCCAGTTTTCCTTTGCAAATCCATTCGGGATCGCATTTGATGCCGCAGACTTGTCCTTGCATAAACTCTCTTTGCACTCCTGCGGTCATTATACAGTCCGCATAAGTGTTATGAGACCGCAAAATGGACCGCAAAATTGACTCTCAATACTTGGTTGATTTGCTTCACTCTACGATTGGTTTGCGTCCCGCATATCACTTTTGCGTTTACAAACCTGCCGCATTTCTATCCTTCTATGGGGTTTGTCCTTTTTTTCCTTGTTCTTGGTTCTTCAAGTATAGTTTTCTTCAAAATACCAAAACTACATAAGAATTGCCTTAATTCTTTAAAAGATGACCTACAACCTGTGTAATTAGTATCAAAAGTGCCGCAATTCTACGGCACATCATAGATCCTCCCGGTCTACGAGGCCTCTTAGCCTCTTTGTACTCTTTCTCCTGACCCTGCATGCCCTTCTCTCCTAGTCCCGCATGCCCTCTAATCGACGAGCGATTTCTCTACTTGCTGAAATGGAATATCATACTCCAACTCCTGAGACATGATGAAACAGATTTCATAGATGAGCCCTTCAATGAACTCGTGGACTCGCTCTCTAATCGTGGAAACCAACGTAGGGGCATGTATGACAAATCGCTGAATCTAATGGCATACTCTGACACTGACATGGAGCCCTAGCGCAGTTGCTCAAACTCTGCGTGCCAGTAATCCCGAAGAGTCTGGGAACAAATGCTCTCAAGAACATCTTTAAGAACTGAGTCCATGAAAGTGAAGCTGCATCAGTCGGGCTGCCCAACTCGTACATTCTCCACCACTAATATGCCACTCCCTTAAGCTGGAACGTAGCAAAAGCAACCCCACTCATCTCCACAATACCCATAGTGCAGAGAATATGGTAGCACTCCTCTAGATAACCATGTGCATCCTTTGACTTCAATCAACTGAATGCAGGAGGGTGATACTTCTTGAACCTCGCAAGGCTAAGTTCTTCTTCGGTAGATGTTGATTTCCTAATCATGGGCTGAAATGGAACAACATGTTGTGCCGGAACCACACCCGGAACCTGACCAATATGAGCCTGCTGCTCTTGAGTTTGGGCGGCAGGAGTCTGAGCTGCTCCCCCCGTCTGTAAAGTAGCTGGTGCAACCGGAATCAACCCTGCCTGAGCCAATGTACTAAACATGCTCAGAACTGTGCTAAAGTCTCCTGAAGTTCCGGGGTAGCAACAAGCGCCTACGGTACCTGTCCCGAATTGGAGCTGCTGGAGGCTCCTCAACTGCTGCTCTGAGAGGTGCTCTAGTTGTGGCACGTGCTCCTCCTCAGCTTCTTCCTCTGCCCCGACCCTTAGCAATACCAGCTCAGGGAGCAGCATCGTCCGTAGCTTCGTCTCGTGTCCTCACCATCTGTGAGAGAATAGAATGACTGAGGCTCAAACTTCGAGATCAATAAACTCGCACCATAGGAATGAAAGAAGTGAAACTATCCTAATAGTTTTGTAGCCTCTCGAAAATAAGTACAGACGTCTCCATACCGATCTACAAGACTCTACTAAACTCGCTTATGACTCAAAGAACCTATGAACCTAGAGCTCTGATACCAACTTGTCACGACCCCAATTTCCCTCCGTGGGATGTCTTAATGTCACCTAGTCGTAGGGACTAGGTAATCCTAACACTTACTGAATTAATAGCAAACTCAACCTAAAACTATTAAGCATGATCATTAATTTTTCTATACAAAGCTTACATTCCCAAAACCGGTAGTACAAGTAAAAATCTCTACGAAGTTTCCTAGAAAACCCCTAAATACAATTATTCCAAAGAAATAAACAATACAAAACAAAATTTCAGAACGTGACTCTGAGGTCTGCGAATCTCGATGGCAGGTTTATCTTGAGTCTCCACAGAAATGCTCGACCAGCTATCTAATAATCAACAACGGCTGACATACCTGGATCTACAAAAAAATATGCAGAAGCGTAGAATGAATAAACCACAACGGTACCTAATAAGTATCAAGACTAACCTTGATGAAGTAGTAACGAGGGACAATCAAGACACCTACTGGACTAAACAACCCGAACAAGAATAGAGATGAACTAATTGGGAACAATATTAATATAAGTCTAAGCATGGTAAGGGAGACAAACAATACTCGCAATGAAACACTAGAAAAAACATTTAGCAACAAGAAGAAAACATATAATAATGTTGTAGAGTAAGCTGAACACAGTCTAAGTTTGATTAAATCAAATAAAGGAAAAAAAATAACAACTCAATAAGAATAATCGCTTCTGTACCAGAATTATTCCAAATATCACGAGGTGCCCAATCTCATAATAACAAATCACGGTCTCAATTCATGAACCCTAATCACTTGTCATGTTGTGCCCACATTACAATTCTTAACCGCACGGACGACTCACGTGCTAAGAGATGTGAAAATATCTAATACCCGCACGGACCACTCACGTGCCAACAATAACAATGATTCATACTGGACGGAAAACTCGCGTGCCAATAGGATAACTCTCACACAGAAGGCAAGTAAACGGGAGTACATGTAAATGGTCAATAACATCATGATTCATCTTCTTAAACTGTTATGGGTGATTAATTATGTGTATGCTTTTGCAAGTGTTCTATCATAATTCAAGTCAACAAGTGAGAGTAGAGATAATGAATGGCACATAAGACTCCCAGGCCATCACGAGTCATCACAAATCATTCCCCGAGATAGCACACCATGCCTCGCCACGTGCATAATAATAAAGTAAATACCCGCCTTGTCTCGCCGCACGAGCACAATAATATTCCCACCTTGTCTCGACACATGTGCAAACCGACATATATAGACTGCCTTTTCATGCCACATGTGCAAATATCAATAGTAACAATAGCACGAACAACTCACATGCGAACACCTCAAAAATCCTCACGACAATACCACATGTGCCAAAACATAACAATACAATAAAATGACTTTCACTACATGTGCCCATATGCCAAAACATTTCCTCAAAATAGTTGTAATACCACAACCTTGCATAGCCCTTGGCTCAACAACACTGAGTACAACAGCGACAACAACAATAACACGAGAATACGACAAGTAAATTAACTCAAGAACTTCAAAACACAAAGAAACATAATGGCGAGCTCACAAAGAAATACACAACAGGAATCATAGACTCAGTAAGAATAGCTCAATAAGGGAAAAGATAATGTTGTAACAATGAATCCACAAAAGACAATTCGACGATAAGAGAGAGCATGAATCAATGACCCCAATAAGAATACGTCAACAGTGAAAGGCATAACAACACTTCAATTAAAGATATGTAATTGCGGAAAAGATCATAATAACTTCGATTAAAGATAAGCAATTAAAGAAGAAATAATAATAACTTAAATTAATGTTAAGCAAATTACGGGAAAGACAACAAGGAAAATAAAGAAGTAATAACTTCCATTAAGGCACATAAGAGTTTAATTGGCAACAAGGGTAGAACATGAATCAATTAACTCAAAATAAGACACGTAAGGGTGAATTTAGTAAATGGAGGATGTAATAAGCTAAAACAACTTCACATCTAATGAACATAAGAACCTAAGAGTTCTAAACGGTCAAATTGTCATAATTAAGTCCGAGTACGTACTCGTCACCTCGCGTACACGACATTCACATGACACAATTAACACAAATGACTCAAATCCTAGGGATGGTTCCCGCACACAATGTTAGGCAAGATACTTACCTCAAATAAGCTAGACTGATACACTAAAATGGCCTTCTCGAGTGAAACAACTTCCGAACGGCTCAAATCTAGCCAAAATAACTTCAATTCATAAATAAAACTCATAGGAAACAATTCTGGATCATAAAGATTTGATCTTTAATTAAAACTAAAAAGTCAACCCTCGGGCTTGCATCTCGGAACCCGATATAGTTCACAAAAACCGAACACCCATTCCGATACGAGTTCAACCATATAAAAATTATCAATTTTCAACAGCAATTCGTCTTTCAAATCATCATTTTACATTTTGGAAGATTTCTCCAAATATTTCCATTTTTCCTCAACTCAAAACACTAATTTATTGATAAAAATAAAGATGAAATTATGAAATATAATTAATTCCAGGAGGAGAACACTTACCCCAAGGATTTGCTTGAAAAACCTACAGAACATCGCTCAAATCCGAGGTCTACAACTCACAAAATGATAAATATGGCTAACCCTCAAAATAGAGTTCTTATAATCTGCCCTAGTGATTCCTCTTGCGCGATCACATAATAGTCCTCGTGATCGCGAATAAATAAATGTTGACCAGCAAAAATAACAGTTTGTGTTCGTGGCAACACATCGCGAAAGAAATGAATAAAGACAAAAATCTATGTGAACGCACAAAGAGACTCGCAAACGCGATGAATAAATGACCACCAGCGCGCAGCTCAACTACGCGAATGCAGAAAGATAGCTGAGAACGTGGACATCTTACTACATAAGATGCACGAACACGTGACCACAATCCCATTAGCGATGAACAGAATCCCTGAGCTCCAAGACTTTAAGAGATCGCGACTTCATCTTCGCGATCGCGAAGAGCAACAGCAACACCAGAAACTAGCAACTCAAAAGCCTAAAGAATTGGCTCGTAGCCCGATGAAACACACCTGAGGGTCTCGGGACATCGTCCGAATATGCCAACAAGTCATATAGCATAATACGTCCCTACTCGAGGCCTCAAATCACATCAAACAACGTCGAAACTATGAATTGTACCACGAATCGAACTTATGAATTTTTAAATCTTCCAACTTCCAAAACTCGCGTCAGAACATATCAAATCAACCCGGAATGACGTAGAATTTTGCATGCAAGTCCCAAATGACATAACAGAGCTAATGCAACTCTCGAAATCATAATCCGGATCCCACATCAACAAAGTCAACTTCCGGTCAAACCTCTCAACCATCCAAAACTTCAACTTTTCAATTTTCGCCAAAATGCTTCAAATTATCCTACAGACCTGCAAATTCGAATCCGGACACACGCCTAAGTCCAAAATTATCACACGAATCTATTGGAATCATCTCTACACAAAAGTCAAACTCCGGTCAACTATTACCGCTTAAGCTTCTATAATAAGAATCTTTCTTCAAAATTGATCCCGATCATCCGAAAACTGACTTGACCACACATGCAAGTCATAACACATCATACGAAGCTGCTCGAGACCTAATTCTCTAAACGACTTGTCGGGTGTCACGCCCTAAACATCGGGAGCGCGACCAGCACTCAACCGAGTGAACCCGGCTATGCAAGCCTATTAGATTCCTTCTTCCCAAACTCACTCATGAACAAGGGGAATACACATTTTCATTAATTAGATAATAGGGAGATATTGCATTAAATACTACATCATTTCATTAGTTACTTCGTCTTAAAGTCTAAAAATATACACATTTGTTTCATAGTTTGAAGTGGAATAAATGATTCAAACACAACGATGTCTCGTATGACTTTCCCAACACCCATATACAACCCACACTATGTCGATGAAGCCTCTAATAGATACAAAAGAGCACAACAAAATTGACGGCAACAAGGCCCCGGCTATACCTCAAGTACAATACATAAGGAACAAAAGATGCTTAACCCCGAAATGAAACGGGCTCACTAAGACTGATGGGAGGAGGATGTAACACCATCACCGATCAATGCTACCTGCTGTAGAACCACCTGCATCAATTTAAAGATGTAGTGCCCCCGGCAAAAGGGACGTTAGTACTGTCGAATAGTGCTAGTATGTATAGCTAAAAGCCACCTCAATAGAATGAACAATAATGCAAGTAAGAACATTCATAAAATTAGTTAAAGTATTGAACATTTACCAAACATCAAATAAGGGATAAGATAAGTTTTCAATTAAATTTCTATATTTTAAGTCTAGAAATCTTTAGTGCCAGTATGCCACTATTCACCATTTCGATTTCAATTCCCAATACAGTCACCACCATGTGTATGGCATGGCGTTCGATCACCACCCGATCGGCTATGCCATCTCATATGAGACATCAACCACAATCACGATTTCAGTTACAGTTTTTTGATAAAGTCACCACCATGTGTACGACATGGCGTCCGATCACGACCTAATCGGCTAGGCCATCTCATAAGAGACATCAACCACAATTGCAATTCCAATTACAATTTCCAATAGAGTCACCACCATGTGTACGGTATGGTGTCCGATCACGACCCGATCAGCTAGGCCATCTCATAAGAGACATCAACCACAATCATATTATTTCACTTGGCACGTTGGCTGTATTTCATATTTCACATTTCATATTTCACTTTGTATCTCATATTTTGTATTTTGCTTTCAACAATCATCATAGATTTCCAACAAGAAGGCATTTCTTTACATAATATTTAAGCACACGTATAAGCAACTGATAGTTTTAGGTACATTGAGATTTCATACAAAATTGTCATTAGCTTTCATTTGAAACACCAACTTCATGTCAAGGCATTTAAACATGAAAACCATATTTTGAACACATTCTTCAAATAAGAGTAAAACATAACAAGTGCATTTAAATTACATATTGAACATGGATATCTTTTGACACAAGCTTATTCGAAATTTTCAATTCACAGTGAGCAACTCTAGGCTTACATGGATATTGTGGGGTTCAACTCCAAGAGAAGCGTTTAGCCATACATAACTCATTGAGCTTCCTTAAACTCTAAAGTGTTTCGGAAATCTTAGCAACACCAATTTATTTTAGAAATATAACAAGTTGAACCAAATGTAGGGAGGTGATCGTGGTTCTAGCTCATTTGAGCATTTTATCAACCACTAGGTGTGCATCAAGGTTTTAAGGTCTTTTTATGAATGACTTCATCATCCCACACCCCATTGCTTACCATTTTTAGCTCACCATCCTCCTACACACTTTTATCACACATGCATGCAAGACAAACAACTCGTTTACCCAAGAATTCTCTTGCTAATTACCCATTTTTAGTTAATTTTCGAAATTAAGGACTAGGGTATAGATTCTTAACTCTAGGATGAAGACTTAGTGAATTTTCCTTGTTAATCTTCAATGATTTGAGCAAGAATTAATGAATAACTGAATGAAGATAACTCCCCCACTCTAAGCACTCTCTCTCACTCTAAAAGTATCAGGTTTTCCACAAAAATGGTTGTCACAACTCGAAATCCCATCGTCGGGACCGTGATAGCGTCTAACGTTGAACCCGCTAGACAAGACAACGTTACCAATTAATACAATTTATTTCCTTTATTATTTGAGCAGTTAAAAGTGAAATACAATAACAAGTAGAGATAAAGTGCGGAAGAAATGAAATATAGCAACTTAAGTGCATAATTTATCAAAAATCTGTAATACAACTCCCAGAAAGCGGTACCACAATTTCACGGACTATCTAAGAATACTAAAAACAACGGTCTGAATAATCAAGTACTACTGTCTCCGAAATACAAAGAAAGACAGAATAAGGAATGAGATAGGAGGTGACGCCAAGGCCAGCGGACGCCTGCAGGACTACCTCAGTGTTGCCTGGTGGACTGAAGGAAGCCTCCTCGATCAGTGTCCACTGGGTCCGGTACCGAAATCTTCACAAGATAAAGAAGTGCAGGTGTAGCATCAGTACAACCGACCCCATGTATTGAGTAAGTGTCGAGCCTAACCTTGGCGAAGTAGTGACGAGGCTAGGACACGACATATAATAAATACCTGTGCAGCTCAATAATATATAGCAGAAATAATAGCAGGAAGTAACAATTAAGTACAAAATGGGGGAAACATGCTGGGTACAAAGGGGTAGCAACTATTGAAATGACGGAACAGAGCAACAATTGAAATAATTAAATAACAGCAAGAATATCACAAATGTCCCCTCGTGCATAAATATCAGTAACACGGCACAAAATGTCCCCTCGTGCATAAATAAACAACATCACGGTTCGGAATGTCCCCTCGTGCATAAATAAACAACAACACGGCACGGAATGTCCTCTCGTGCATAAGTAATCAACAACACGGCACGGAATATCCCCTCGTGCATAAATAATCAACAACACGACACGGAATGTCCCCTCGTGCATAAATAATCAACAACACGGCACGAAATGTCCCCTCGTGCATAAATAATCAACAACACGGCACAGAATGTCCCCTCGTGCAATAACAACATAAATAAGGCACGGAATGTCCCATCGTGCATAAATAACAAAAACATGGCACGGAATGTCCCATCATGCATTAACAACATAAAAACAACAGTTGGCAGGAAAATCAACAATAATAGACCTTAAATGCACATAAATAATCAACAAGAATAATACCGTCCTGACAAGGTACACAACTATAACCAATCCTACGCAGGTGTATAAATCAACAAAATATTACTGTCACGACCCGAAATACCACCTACAGGCCGTGATGGCGTCTAACGTTGTACCCGCTAGACAAGCCAACGTTTTGAATTAAATCCGCTTATCAACCATTAACAATAGCTAAGTATCTAGAACAGTTATGATCAATATACGAAAGATAAACTAAATTCCAGCACCAGATAATAAGTCTCAAAATAATTCCCATAAATACAGCCGAGCAACTGGAGTCACTAACTCAAGAACTAGTCTAAGATTTACTAAAAACAACTATTTGAAATAAAGGAATACATCTGTCTGGAAATACATGGAATGACAGAAAGAAAGATAGAAGGTGACGCCAGGTCCCACGAACGTCTACGGGTCTACCTCGATGTCGCCGGCGTGGACTGAAGGATACTCCCTCTAGCGGCGTCCGCTGGGTCCGGCTGCGAAATCTGCACAACATAAAGAAGTGCAGGTGTAGCATCAGTACAACCGACCCCATGTACTGAGTAAATGCCGAGCCTAACCTCGGCGAAGTAGTGACGAGGCTAGGACCGACAACAATTTATACCTGTGCAGTTCTATACTAAAACAGAAAATAATAACGGAAATAAACAAGAAATACAGTTTTGGGGGAGAACATGCTGGGGATAAAAGGGGCAACAATAACCAAACAGCAGGATAAAGTAATACCTGAAATGTAGAAGTAAGGCAGGAAGTAACAACTCAAAACAAGTAAATATACAGAAAAAGGCACGTCATGTCCCCTCGTGCATAGCCTCACAATCACTCGGCACGAAATTTCCCCTCGTGCGTAAATAATAAGGACACTCGGCACGGAATGTCCCCTCGTGCATAACCTCACAATCACTCGGCACGGAATGTCCCCTCGTGCATAAATAATAATCACTCGGCACGGAATGTTCCCTCGTGCGTAAATAATAATCACTCAGCACAGAATGTCCCCTCGTGTGTAACCTCACAATCACTCAGCACGGAATGTCCCCTCGTGCATAAATAATAATCACTCGGCACGGAATGTTCCCTCGTGCGTAAATAATAATCACTCAGCACAGAATGTCCCCTCGTGTGTAACCTCACAATCACTCAGCACGGAATGTCCCCTCGTGCATAATGAATATAAAAACAACAATTGATATGAAAGTTTAACAATAAGACATTCAATGTACAGAAATAATCAACAAAATTCTATTGTCCCGGAAAGGGACTCAGCTATAACATATCTCGCTCAGAATACAGTAAAATCCTCAACTGAACAATTAATCAATAACTTCCCACGTCATGAAACAACATCAATGTATCACTTCGAAATCACCAAGTATTCATAACACAGAGAATATCAAGAACACGGTATAATTCATCACATTTGACTCACGGGCATGCTTGACCACAACATATAGGTACTCGTCACCTCACCTATACGTTGGACATGAATTTCACATAGCAAGTAAGACTCTATACCTATTCCCTCAAGCTAAGGTTAGGTCAAACACTTACCTCGACTCCAAAAATGCAAGTCAAGCCTCAATCACAGCCTTTCCTCTTGAATCCAACTCTGATACGATAATATCTAGACATAATTGACTTATTACCATCAATAATTACTTAATAAACCAATTCCAAAGCTTAATTATACATTTCCCATCATTCTTCCAAAAATACCAAAATTCGACTCCGGGCTCGCTTGGTCCAAACTCGAGGTTCGGACCAAAACCCGATAACCCATTCCCCCACGAGCCCGAATATACAATTTGTTTTGAAATCCGACCCTAAAACGGGGTTGAATTCCCAAAATTTCCATAAACCCTAACTCTACCCAAAACCCCTCATTTCCACATTGATTTCATGATTTTAGCCCTAGATTCTAGTGACTGATGAAGGAAAATGGAAGACATTAGTGTTAGGATCACTTACCTAAGTGGATATGGAAGAAAACGCGCTTGAGAATCGCCTATGGGGTCTTGGAGAGGAAGAAGATGGTGAAAAAAATGATAACCCTGTAATAGTATTCTGTTTTGGAGCTTTTAAAATAACTGGGCGATAACGTGCATCGCGATCGCGGGAATGGGCATGCGATCGCGGAGAGTCTGGTCCCTACACTGTGATCGCAGCTGAAAGAATGCGATCGCGAAGAAGAACCTGGGATCCCCCCTCACTGCTATCGCGAACAAGTGACTGTGATCGCATAGTTTAAGGACTCCACCCTATGCCATCGCGAACTAGACCTTGCGATCGCGAAGAGTACCTAGCCAGCCCCCCACCCAGACCTCCTATAACTCTATGCGATCGCGGACTGTGCTATGCGATCTCATAGAAGAACTGACCCTCCCCCTCACACAAAGCTATGTGATCGCGGAGCTATGTATGCGATCGCACTGAATAAAACATCAGACACTAGAAGATGCATTAAAACACCAGATTTTTCTAAACTTTTGCACTCTGATACCTACCCAAAACTCACCCGAGCCCTCGGGGCTTCAAATCAATTACACACACAACTTCATAAACATCTTACGGACTTATTCAATAAATTAAACCACCAAATTAACATCAAAAACAATGAATTAAACTCCAAAATCTATAGAATTTCTCAAATTTCATAAACTTCTAAATTTCCCATTGTGATCCGAAACACGTCAAACCAAGTCCGTTTCCTACCAACTTTTACACACAACTCATAATAAGCATATTAAACCTGTTCCGGGCTCCGGAACTATAATGCGGCCCGGTAACACAGGTTTCGCATCAAAGTTCATTTTCAAAAGCCTTTATTATTTTCAGAAAACAATGTTCTTCAAAAATTCATTTCTCGGACTTGGGACCTCGGAATTCGATTTCGGGCATACGCCTAAGTCCCATATTTTCCTACGGACCCTCCGGGACCGTCAAATCACGGATCCGGGTCCGTTTACCAAAAATGTTGACCAAAGTCAACTTTATTCAATTAATTATCATAAATTCAACTTTTTATCAAATTTCCACATAAAGGCTTCCTAGCTACGTGCCTAGGATATGCACGCACATCGAGGTGAGATTAACGAAGGCCCTCTGGGCCTCAGAACACAATTTTAGTTAAATTTACACAGGATGACCTTTTGGGTCATCACAATCTCCACCTCTAAAACAAACGTTCGTCCTCGAATGGACCTAGAAAGGTACCTGAATCGGGGAAAATATGGGGATATCGGCTCCGCATATCGGACTCGGACTCCCAGGTAGCTGCCTCAACAGGCTGACCTTTCCACTGAACACGAATCGAAGTATAACTCTTCGATCTCAACTGTCCAACCTGCCGAGCTAATATGGCTACCGGCTCCTCCTCATAAGTCAAATCCTTGTCCAACTAGACACCGCTAAAGTCAAGTACATGAGATGTTTCCGCAATATACCTCTGGAGCATAGACACATGAAACACCGGGTGCACGGCTGATAAACTCGGTGGCAAGGCAAGTCTCTAGGCCACCTCTCCTACCTTATCCAAAATCTCAAACTGACCAATGTACCTAGGGCTCAACTTGCCCTTCTTTCCGAACCTCATCACGCCCTTCATGGGCGAAACCTGAAGAAATACCCGGTCACCTATCATAAATGCCAAATCTCGAACTCTACGATCCACATAACTCTTTTTCCTGGACTGAGCTGTACGAAGTCTATCCTGAATAATCTTCACCTTGTCCAAGGCATCCTGGACTAACTCAAAACCCAGCAGTCTAGCCTCTCACGGCTCAAACCGTCCGACTGGAGACCGACACCGTCTACCATACAATGCCTCATGCGGAGCCATCTGAATGCTCGACTGATAGCTGTTGTTGTAAGCAAACTCAGCTAAAGGCAAGAACTGGTCCCATGAACCACCAAAATCAATGACACAAGCCCGCAACATATCCTCCAAAATCTAAATAGTACGCTCGGACTGCCCGTTTGTCTGAGGATGAAATATTGTGCTCAAACCAATCTGTGTACCCAACTCTCGCTGAAATACTCTCCAGAAATGGGAGGTAAACTGAGTACCTCGGTTTGATATAATGGATAAGGGCACGCCATGCAATCTAAGAATCTCTCTTATGTAGATCTTTTCCAACTTCTCCGCTGAATACGAAACTGACATCGGAAGGAAGTGTGCTGACTTGGTTAGCCTATCCACAACAACCCACACCGCATCAAACATCCTCTGAGTCCGTGGAAGTCCAAATACAAAGTCCATGGTGATACGCTCCCACTTCCACTCGGGAAGCTGAATCTGTTGCATCGAACCACTAAGTCTCTGGTGCTCGTACTTAACCTGGTGACAGTTCAAGCACCGAGCTACATAAGCCATAATATCCTTCTTCATCCTCCGCCACCAAAAATGCTGCCGCAAGTCCTGGTACATCTTTGCGACGCTCGGATGAATGGAATACCGGGAACTATGGGCCTCATGTAGTATCAACTCGCGAATACCATCAACATCAGGTACACAAATACGGCCCTGCATCCGTAGAACTCCCTCATCATCCACCGTAACCTGCTTGGAACCTCCTTGCCGGACTGTATCTCTAAGAACACATAAATGATGATCATCATACTGCCTGGCCCAAATACGATCATACAATGAAGAACGAGCCACGGTATGGGTAAAAACACCGCTAGTCTTAGAAACCTCCAATCTCACAAATCGGTTGGCCAAACCCTGAACATCCAAAGCAAGAGGTCGCTCTCCGACTGACAAATAAGCAAGACTACCCACACTGGCTGACTTTCGGCTCAAAGCATCGGCCACCACATTGGCCTTCCCCAGATGATAAAGAATGGTAATATCATAGTCCTTTAACAACTCTAACCACCTTTTCTGCCTCATGTTCAACTCCTTTTGCTTGAATAGATACTGTAAACTCTTGTGATCCGTGAACACCTCACATGGCACACCATACAAGTAATGCCTCCAAATCTTCAAAGCATGAATAATCGCTGCTAACTCCAAGTCATGAACAGGATAATTCTTATCATGAACCTTCAACTGACAAGAAGCATAGGCTATGACCTTGCCATCCTGCATCAACACTGCACCGAGCCCAACCCGTGAAGCATCACAATACACGGTATATGATCCTGAACCTGTGGGCACACTAACACCGGTGTCGTGGTCAAGGCTGTCTTGAGCTTCTGAAAGCTCGCCTCACACTCATCCGACCACCTGAACTGGGCATCCTTCTGGGTCAACATGGTCATCGGGGCTGCTATAGATAAAAAGCCCTTCACAAATCGGCGATAATAGCTTGCTAAGCCCAAGAAGCTCTGAATCTCTGTAGCTGAAGTGGGTCTAGGACAATCTCTGACTGCTGAAATCTTCTTGGGATCCACCTGAATACCCTCTGCCGACACAACATGGCCCAGAAATGCCACTGAACTCAACCAGAACTCACACTTAGAAAATTTTGCATACAACTGCCTATCCCTCAGAGTCTGGAGGACGACTCGAAGGTGTTGCTCATGCTCCACTCGGCTACGGGAGTAAATCAAGATAACATCAGTAAACACAATCATAAATGAGTCCAAATATGGCCTGAACACACGGTTCATCAACTCCATAAAAGCAGCGGGGGCATTTGTCAACCCAAATGACATCACCAAGAACTCATAATGCCCATAACGAGTGCGAAAGGCTGTCTTAGGGACATCAGACGCCCTAATCCTCAACTGATGGTAACCTGATCTCAAGTCTATCTTGGAAAACACTGTAGCACCCTGAAGCTGATCAAATAGATCATCAATCCTCGGCAAAGGATACTTATTCTTAATAGTAACCTTATTCAGCTGTCGGTAGTCAATACACATCCTCATTGAGCCATCTTTCTTCTTAACGAACAACACTGGAGTACCTCAAGGAGAAACACTAGGCCTAATGAAGCCTTTATCCAACAAATCCTCCAACTGCTCCTTTAATTCCTTCAACTCTGGCGGGGCCATACGATACCGCGGAGTAGAAATGGGCTGAGTGCCCGTAGCCAACCCAATGCAAGAATCAATATCCTTGTCGGGTGGCGTACCCGACAGGTCAGCAGGGAATACCTCTGGAAACTCACGAACCACGGGCATAGACTCCATAGAAGGAACCTCGGCACTAGAATTGCAAACATAGGCCAAATAGGCCAGACAACCCTTCTCGACCATGCGCCGAGCCTTCATATAAGAAATGACTCTACAAGAAGAATGGCTAGGAGTCCCTCTCCACTCCAAACGAGGTACACCTGGCAAGGCCAAGGTCACTGTCTTGGCATGACAGTCCAGAATAGCATGATAGGGAGATAGCCAATTCATCCCCAATATAACATCAAAGTCAACCATATCTAGAAGCAAAAGATCAACCTAAGTCTCCATCCCACCAATAACTACTAAGAAAGCACGGTAGACTCGATCTACCACTATAGAATCACCCACCGAGGTATACACATATACAGGAGCACTTAGGGAATCACGGGGCATGCCCAAATAAGAGGCAAAATATGAAGACACATAAGAGAAAGTAGAACCCGGATCGAATAATACCGAAGCATCTCGGCTGCAAACTGAAACTGTACCTGTGATAACTGCGTCAGAGGCCTCAGCCTCAGGCCTGGCCAGAATAGCATAGCATCGGGGCGAAGCCCCTCCAACCTGAACATCACTGGGTCGACCTACTACGGCCTGACCTCTACCTCTCGTGGCATGTCCTCCACCTCTATGAGTCTGACCTCCACCTCTGGCACCACGACCACCACCAATAGCTGGCTGAGGGGGTGGGGGTGCACCTGATGCGGGAACCATGGCACGAGAACCCTGATATTGAGAACCACCAAAACCTCGGGGGAAAAACCTGGAAATATGCCCCACACCACCGCAAGTGAAGCAAGACCTCAGCTGCTGAGAATACTGACCCTGGAACTGTCCCTGACGACCAGAATGACCACCCTGAAAGCTCTGAATCGGTGGTGCACTGATGGGAGCTGAAGGTGCACTGCGGAATACCTGGAGTGCTGACTGATAAGGCCTAGAGGGATGACCTCTGCCAAAGGAATCTATGCCTCCAGATGAGGCACCACTGAAACGGTCGAAAATGACGAGGTCTCTTGTCAGACCCCTGACCACCACACTTGGATAATACCATCTCAATGCGCCTAGCCACATCGGCTGCATCCTAAAAGGAGATATCAGTACCCATCTCTCTGACCATCTGAAGTCTGATAGGCTGAGCCAAACCCTCAATAAATCTCAGAACCATCTCCCGATCAGTGGGGAGTATCATAATAGCATGCATGGCTAGAGTAATGAACCTGGTCTCGTAGTGAGTAACAGACATGGCGCCCTGCTGTAGACGCTCAAACTGCCTCCGAAGATCCTCTATCTGAGTAACTGGAAGGAACTACCCCAAGAACAACTCGGAGAACTGAGCCCAAGTCAGAGGTGCAGACCCAGCCGGTCTGGTAAAGCAGTAATCTCTCCACCAAGTCTTGATGGTGCTAGAAAGACGAAATGTAGCAAAGTCAACTCCATTGGACTCCACTATGCCCATGTTCCGAAGAACCTCATAACAACTGTCCAAATAATCCTGGGGATCCTCTGATGGTACACTAGTGAAAGTAATAGGGAATAACTTGGTGAATCTATCCAATCTCCATAGGGCATCTGCTGACATAGCTACACCTTCAAGTGCCGGTGCCACAATACCCGGCTGAGCTACTCCGGCGGTCTGAGGTGACGTAGTCTGAAATTGAGGATCTATCTGCTCTGGTGTGCGAGTAGCAAGAGTCTGGGTCCCTCCCCCAGCCTGAGAGACGGCTGGTGCGATAGGAAGGAAACCGGCCTGAGCCACGGGGTCTGGAAGCGGGATCTGCACAACATAGAGAAGTGCAGTGTAGTATCAGTACAACC
>ML280489.1:0-26273 GCA_005239495.1 Nicotiana undulata
CAAAGATAACTGAAGCTGAAATAGACCCAGGCCCAAATGCTTGACATTTACTAAGTTGTGTAACGTTATTTGTATAAGTAGCCACATATGTAATAGATAGCCATTCTTTTATTGTTTTAATATAAATACTTCAATAGGCTATATTGTACATGGGATGCTATTCTATTCAATACACATATTTGTGTTTCTGTATTTTCTCCTTTCTAGAATATTCGAACTAGGGCTTTCTTCTAAAGAATCCATGGATTCTCGTTCGATCTCTTCCATCTAACACCAATATTTAGGAATAATCTCCCGTTCCTTCCTTTCTTCCCGGCCCATTTGTTCTTTTAAACTTTGTTCTTTTATTAACTTTTGTTCCATGTTTTTTTTAACATTTAATTTTCCTTATTTGTAACTGTTTCATATGCAGACGGTTTAGTTAGAGTTTTAACTGTATGTAAGAGAATTTAATGTATAAATGTCGGTGCTGTAAATAAAGTTTTATACACTATTAAGTCAACTGAATGTAGGTAATTCTCTCAGAAAAGTAGATTACCTGCTATAACTAAAAGTGATTTGATTGTGTAATGCATAATTCGTTATACCATCAATGAATATTAATTAATTAAACTCACATTAATATGCAGAGTAAATACACTTAGAAAAAGGACGTGTAACCTAGCTAACTTCCTCATATTTCCTTCATAGGAATGGTCGCACTCTTTTAAATTTGCCTGGCATAGCATTGAATAATATTAGGCTTTGATTAGCTGGTGCTGACACACATTAACTTAATTTAATTTAGTTAGGTGATTTCTTATTGATAGAAATTTTGGAGGTGGTATTACTGAAGACAATGGAAATTATGATTCTGCATGCTTGCTTTAAATCCACTATAGGACATGTTAAAAGAAGTGAGAAAACACCAAAAGTAACGCTAAAAAAATATTTTCCTAACGAGGTATTGAGATTTAGCACTTAACCTAAATGAGTCACATATTTAATAAATTATACTACTATATATATTCTAGCAACTGTCACATCGGGGAAGCTTCAGCTTTATCATATCAAACTGGAACTTGGCTGTATTAACAAGTTTATGGAAAGTGATAAATCAATTTTTTAACAAACTCACGTTTTGAATACTAAAACTGGCATTATGTTATTGTTATTTCCTTTTCTACTCCCAACGCTCAAGCACACAAGTCTAGTCTTTTAATTAATTAATATGGATATGTTTCTATTCCAATAAAAAGACAAGCCAAACTATCATATCTCAGGTGCTGTTACATTCTTCTTTCGAGTATCGTGTAGTTATATATATATCTAACGTATCCAGGTATCCATGAATTTGAATTAATCGGCCCAAAACAGGTATCCAGTAGGGAAACTAACGTAGATCACAGTGGTAAGCTCTTGAATCCCCTTAAATCCTATGTGTGACATTTTTGAATCCTTTTGAATAATTAAAATTCTGACTCCGCGAGTACTAAACACCGGATAGAAAACTAAAAATACATAATAATATAAAATTAGGAGCTATACCAAATCCAATAGTTAACCGGCTCGTACTAATTAAATGCATATAGTGTATATATTCTTTTGAATAAAATACTTAATACTTTGTTTGGCAGCAATTTGACGTTGTGGATACCCCAGAACACAGGTCCACTAAGATTGACAACGTGCCGTGATAAAGAATGACATGTACGATTTTGGCTAAAGCTTGTATTAGGCCTATACCCAAATGAGAAAAAGGAGAATTTTTTTATATAAAAAAAAAAAAAACAAATTAATTGAATGAAATGCTTGGCCATGAAGAAATTAGAAACAAAGTGGTTGGCTTGTAAACCAAATATTCTTTTTCGTGGTGCATAATATGCATAAAAGGCCTGTGAATGCATGTATTTTTCATCTTTCGGTGCCTTCTTGCCAATGACAAACTGGGGGAAAAAGGAGAAAAATCCAGACATTTGCCAATTAGGTTCTAAACGTAAAGCACATCTCTATCACTCTTTCTTTGGATTTCACTTTTCAGATATAATGTAAAACGCTTAAAAGGATAATGGAGATTGGAAACGCAAAGAAATGAAGAAACAGAAAGTTGACGGAATTTTCAAATGAGAAGCAAAACGTGCATGCTATTTGAATATCACTGAGTTTAAGTTTATATATCCACTAAATTTTAAATTTTAAAGGATCAAGCTAAATTCTAAATTCAAGATACTACAGGACTCTTAAAATCCTAGGAATTTATCAGGTTTTCGTGGAGGTTACTTTACCCTAAACCCTAACGCATACAAAATAATATCGTGATCAATAGATGTTCTTCTAGATAATCAAATACTTCAAGAGGAATATCCATACAATGATCGACTTTCATGGGGAATAAATAATCCAGAGAGGTCCATATCATCCTATGTTCGAGAATACACACTATTCTCAAATCACGAAGAACAATTCGGAAGAAGAATCAAGGGATAAACAGTGTTGTTTTGGAATCCGCAAATTAAGTGAACCTTAATTCTAAACTAGTACAAAGAGGTTTGTTATATGGATCCTCTGAATCCAAAAGAAGTAATTTTGGAATTATTCCTACATGTATGTGGAAGCAATTAATTAAAGTGCAAGCATATATTCATTTATTTATTTTGTAATATCAATATCAGCTACTTTTGTTCATTTAACCAAATTATATTCTTACTCAGATTTGCAGGTTATAAACCTAACTTCCTTAAAAAGCCTATTGACCACTTTTAATGCAATTCCTAATGTTCGAAATGCTTGCCCAAACTGGAACATGGAATGATGACATGCAAAATATATATGTTACTTTCTTAAGATATAACTGAAAATCACAAAATTCTTCATTCACGATATGCTTAACAACATTGATTGGAAATTCCATACTAAATCAGACAATTTAGTTGTGGCAAACCTCTTTGTTTACGTGAAGCCAAATAAAGGCCCAAAATCTATCTCCATCTAGTTAATGGCAGGTTTCGTGAAGCATTTAATTAATGTCCATTGATGAATATTTGATATCTTAAGCTGAACCTGTACTCGTGCGGTGACTGCCATAGAACTTTGGGAAATAACTTGTACTCGTGCAGTGACTGCCCCCAGGGGCGGATACAGCGTGGCAGTTACGGGTTCAATTGAATTTATAACTTTCGACCTGGAGTAAAAATTATGTGTAAAAATTCATTAAAATTGTAAAAATAATATATATGAACCCACAACTTTAAAAATATAAATGAGTTCAACGTCAAATTTTTTTAAAGTTTAAATATTCCTGAATCCGCCTCTGCCCGCCCGACTCATTGCCATCCCTAACCATTTGTACAAGACAAGATAAAGTAATTTGTCACGTTACACTAGATGCACGTATGATAGGGAGTGCTTTGCACCTACCATCTTTGATTAAATTTATACATACACACAATTTTTTCACAAAATATAAGTGTATACTAAGTATCGACTGCTGTCACAAAGAAATAGTGAATGCAATGATACTCAATATCTACTGATTAAAAATGTTGGATTCCCTTATGTTGGATTCCCTTATGTGGGAGAAAAGATGCACTTAATTAATTGTTGGAGGTATAATCATAGGATTACAGAGGAAAGAAATACAATCTTAGGTTGTTTTTTCTTATTTTCAATTTTAGGATAGAGCTAAAATGAGGAGGCGAAGATAGAAAATCAGATAGTTTTGATATTGAGATTCATATCCTGCAGCTAAAATGATGAAGGTAAACTTACAATCATTAGTTTATAACTCTAATCCTATGCAGGTGGTTTATTATAATTTATAAAGTAAATTGATACTCAATATTTGTGTTGGTAGGAGATAGTATATATCTCGTGAAATTAGTTAAGGTACGGACAAACTAATCCTGCAGTGGTTATAAACAAAGAAAGTACATTGGTCTCTACAACAACCATTTAGATCATTATTTGCGTCGAATGAATGAGAGTGCTATCAAGTATGGCATAGATCTATATTCAATCAATAATCATAGAGTTTCACCCAATATTAGGGTGAAAATACCACGGGCTAGCTCAGTTTTCGGACTGGTCATTCAAAAATAGTCAGCGTTTGTAAAGTCATTGAAAAATAGCCATTATTTTGCTGCAATACGGAAAATTCCAGCATAATATACTGGAGATCGCGGTGCACCTGTGTATGAACTTCCAGCATATTATGCTGGAACTCCAACACTCGGAAAGTTCTAGTATATTATACTGAAACTCCAGTATATTATACTGGAGTATTTTCTGGATTTTGAACAGTGTTTTCGTTCTAATTTATCTTTACATGAAAAAGTGGCTAAGTTCCGATTACTTTTTAAATTGTTGCTATTTTTGAATGACTACATGTAAATCTGGCTATTTTTGAATTTCGCCCCAAGTCTCTGGGCCAGCTAACATGATTGGTACACCACCTTTGCAGCCCAATTCATATGTATGATTGGTGTTAATGGACTCTTAAGGCCCAGATAACATAGGTGGAATTAGTGGGAAATTATACCAGTTGTCCCTCTTAAGGGGCTGATCTTTAAGTATTGTTCTTGATTTTTACTTTATTGCAAAATTAAGCTTTTCTTAATAAAGAACACCATATTTTTCACTATTAGAAACTTAGAATTCTTGTTTGGGTTAAAAGTGGAAGTTAATGATTGATTATTGATAAAATCATTTGACTGTTGATAATATATACTTGAACTTTTAGTTCAATTAAGTGATCTGCTCTAAAAAAATCTTAAAATTTTATTGTTGGTCCTTCGAATGTATTAGGCAAAACAAAGTGAGTCTTCTTGATTTAGTGTCATTTGACTAAATTAGTGAGCGAGGATAGTTTGTATTGAAATTTGGAGGCGTTGTTTCAGATTTGACATCATTTGAAGCAAATTTGGGGTGATTTGATCGAATTAAATGTAATTTCAGATAGCACTTCGTCGGTAACACAGATAAATTATGCTAATCGGATAGACTATGGTGAACAATTTCACAAAGTCATGTCAACCGGGTAGAGTTTGTAAACGATTAAGAATTTTAGTAAAGTAAATACAGCATAAAATCTACCAATCTGGTGAAGAAATCACTAACAAGCAATAAGTGTATGTGAGGCTAGAGGTCATTTTCGAGATACATGCCAAAATGCGGATAATATTTAAAGACCACTATTTATACGGTCATTCCTGTCGATCACCTTTGATAATTGAGATTGATATGATAGTTTTACAAACTAAAGGGTGTCAATTATTGTTTATCTTTTTCCTAAAAACAGATTTAATTTAAATTTACAAACTAAAGGGTGTCAATTATTGCTGTTCTTTTTTCTAAATTTAAATATATCTGTATTTTAAGACCGTTTTCATCAAAAATCATCGTTGGCACACAAATTTAATTTTAGAAAATGGTTAAAATACATGCTAACACGTTGTCCAATATACCACTTATATTTACCTAATCTGACAGTGTTAAAAACTGAGAAATACTATATTTCGAACATTGAAATTAACCGCAAGTGGAGCACAAAATGATCCTCTTGTTTAACTCCAAGCGCGCAGTATTCTTACCAAACTTATTATATATAATTAAAAAATACATATAATATATATATACACACACAAAGAAATATTTACATTAAGTTTGTAGCTTATTTATATATATTTAAACTATTTATTTTATTTGCTACGATAATGTGATCAGTTAAGCTTAAATGGAGAAGGGATGATTCATATAGCCGACTCAACTTATTTGGGATGAATGCATATTATTATAGTAGAATTTTTATTTATATCTATGATGATGCATTATAAACTTATTTAGCTCTCTAACAGAGGTTATCACGTAATAATATTTTCATACACAATTTACCATTTACAAACAAAAGTGATATATTGGACTCCAATCTTTTTCATTTTCTCTTTTCCTCTTCCCTATTTTCTTCCCATGAAATGAATATTCAAATTACTAATTGTATTTAGGCAAAATTAACTGCTAAAGCTTCGTTATCAACATCTTTCCTACTCAAATCACTAATTTGACATGAAATTACAATGAAACTCAAGCAAACACCCACTTGGTTGAGTTTTCAGTCCAACGACTTTAGCTCGATCGTCTACTCAGCCCATAAACTTTGTAGCAACCATAATTTTTAAGAGTAGGCTTATTATTCGTTCCAAACTAAAAACACTTTTACCATTGACATTCATTAAGACGCTTCGAAACTTTGAATCTAAAATTGGGTTTATTGGAATTATTATTTGTTTAGATTGAGTATTATTACAAATAATTTAAAATATCCTTTGGAGTTCAAAGACTCCTGCTGGTTTTGGTTGAAATTTCAGATTGAAACTCAAAGAAGAAGACAAAATTAAATTGTATATATTTAGTATGTTGGGTGTACAAACATCATACAAAAAATATATAAAGAACATAATTGTATACAAGTTGTATATAAGTCGTATATAAACTGTAGCTTGGCACGTTAAGCAAGGACTTGTAACGGCACCATGGCTCGCCGGCAGCAGATCCTATTGGATCCATCTCTTCCACACTTACGAAAGCACAAGGAAATCACTAGGTATGGGCAGCGCCCCAACAGTCATGCAAGTTTTGCCAACTATTGAATCAGCCAAGGCAGATTCATCGGAAAAAAACATGGATAAGGCAGTGAGGAAGTTAACATACTCAGCTGAATCGGGAGGCAACATTAAGACGATGACTGAGGTGGTCAAAGGCAATCGAGTCCATCAACAAGGGATGCAGTTAAGGTTCTATTCACCAGAAATCAAGGATGGAGTCAAAATTGTTAAACTAAACCAAATGGAAATTGAGCAGCAATGTCAGAAATGGAAATCATCCTTGATCGATTATGTGATAAGCGGAAATTCTTCCTTCAAGGAGATGCTCAGATTCGTCTACGGAGTTTAGAAATTTAGATTGGTTGCCACTCCTAACGTATTCCTTTATGATGATGGTTACTTCATCTTTAAATTTGGATATGTGGAAGATAAAGCTCACATTCTTCAAAATCGACCATACACTTTCAACTACCAACCTATGGTGTTAAAGGAAGGGGATCCTAATTTTAACTACCAAACTGAACCTACTCGTATCATACCATTTTAGGTCACTTTACCTAGATTTTCCATCCAATGTTGGGCTGAAGAAAACCTAGGCAGAATTGCTAGCTACCTAGGAAAATCAAATTGTACAGATAAACTTATTGCTCAGTGTGAATAAGTATCATATTCTAGAGTATTAATAGAGATAGATATTACTCAACCCCTACCAGATATGCTGCATATTAAGAGATCAGATGGTAGTCTGTAGAAACAATACATTGAGTGTGAATGAAAATCGTTATTCTACCAAGATTGCAACCACTTTGGTCACTTGACAGACAAGTGCAAAGTGGGACAAACTAGACAGCAAGCACCTAATAAAGAACAAGCACCCCAGAAGAAGCAGACACCTCAGGTAGCTTAAAATAAGAAGAAAAAGAAGGAAAAGTGGGAATGTACAAGGAGAAACTATCACCGAGGAAACAACAACTGAATTGCCTAATATTTCAATAGAAGGACAAAGTAAAGTTGTGCATATGCAGATAGATAATCGAGGAAAACATGTTATGGTGGTCCATGGTGAAGAAAAGAAAGGACATCACATTATTGTCTGGGAAGTGCTGAAGAAAATGAATCGATTTTCCCCTATGAGAATCCAAGGGAGGGAACAAAATTCTATATAAAAAACATGGCAAAATGATCCAGGAGAAGGTCAAAATCAGATGTTAGAAATAGCTAGAACATTATCCAACCAGCCTCCTGTATGACTATTTGCTCATGGAACATAAGCAAACTGAATAAGGCCTTAAAATAAAAGGAATTTAAGTTGTTTTTGGTTAAGAAGAAGAAGCTTGAAACCAGAGTCAAACCGCGTAAAGCTTATCATATTCTGTCACGGCCCCAATTTTCCTCTGAAGGATGTCGTGATGGTACCTAATCTCTACGACTAGGTAAGCCCAACAAACAACAATAACTGAACAGATATATAATAACAAGTTACTGAAAACGACTGAATAATAGATAGAACCTTCTAAAAATAGAATCTCACAAATACACACCCCAAAACAGGTGGACTGAGTCATAAGCTTTATAGAATGCAACTAGAGTACTACTACACCACTATTCGAAAGGTAATAAAGTAATGAAAATGGGAAGGTGACTCTGAGGCCTACCGACACCGAGCAGGCATACCTTGAAGTCTCCGATAAAAGCAGCTAGCAGGAAATATCTATCGACGGGCATGAGCGGACGTACCTGGATCTGCACAAAAAGATGTGCAGAAGCATAATATGAGTACACTACAACGGTACCTAGTAAGTATCAAGCCTAACCTCAATAAAGTAGTGACGAGAATAGGTCAAGACACCTACTAGGATATGAAATAGGCAGTATAAAAATATAATACAGATAAGTAATGGAAAGTGAAGAGTAACTCATATGGAACAAGATAATAATAAGAACTAGTACCAGAAGTTAACAATAGAAATAACATAAAAGAAGCAACTAAAGTGCTACAATGATCATGTACGGGCTACAACTGCTAGAATAATAAAGAATGAAGCAACATGAAATATTCCTTCCACAACACTTTGCAACATGAAACAAACAACAAGAAACATAACGAGGTACCGCCTTGTGTATAATGAAATCAAACCAAGGTACCGCCTCATATTTTCAAGAATCACAACCGAGGTACCTCCTTGTATTCACATTTCTCAATATCAATCACAGTCTTTCCTTATACCGCCACGTGAGCCTTACATTTGAAAATAGGTTTTGAAAATAATTTTTCCGAAATAGCTACACGCACCTTAGCCCACCTTATGACGCCGCGTGACTTCACGTAGTTCCCCTACGAGAAATCAAGCACAAAATAGGATATAATATTCAACAAGGAGTCTCAAATAATGGAAGTCAACAAGTAAAGGGGTAACACGAAAAATTAATTCACACAATAATAATTAACAATGAAGAGATAACACGTAACAATAAAGGGGACAACAAGTTCAACTAAAGCATGTGAGTAATTTAGCAAGTAGGGTATAGCACAATACTAAACAAGTCAACTTAGGCATTTAAGGATAGTCTAACACAATTAAAGATAATTTAACCTTGAGAATTTAGAACATAATTCCATTTCAATTAAAGCATGGAAATAGCCTAAGTAGCCTAAACCGGTCAAATACTACGTACAACCTGTGTACCCACTCGTCACCTTGCGTACACGGATTTCACTTAGCACAATTGAATCAAATAATATCAATCCCAAGGGGTAGTTCACCCACACGAAGTTAGGCAAGACACTTACCTCAACTAGGCCAATTCAACACTCGGAAGTAGCTTTTTCCTTAAAACCCGCCTCCACACGGCTCAAATCTAACCAAAATCGACTCAATATCATCAACAATTTCTAGGGGATTCAATTGCAATAGATAATGTTAAGATTTTTACATTTTCCCCAAAAAGTCAACAAAAGTCATCAAAACCTAGGTTCAATGGTAGATTCCGTCTACCCATGACCCCATGAGTCATAAATGTGATTAGTCTCAAAATTCGAGTCCAAATCGGCTCTCAAAACTTAATTTCTTATTTTTCAAAAACTTATCAAAGTTTCACCAAGTTCTACTTTGATTCACATGATTATGATGTTAAAATCTAAGATATGTAGATAGAATATGATTAAAATCACTTACCCGAGGTTTGTAGGTGAAAATCCCCTCTCCAAATCGCTTCCTACCGAGTCTAGAGTTCAAAAATGAGATAATGAACTCAAAAATCCCGTAGCTGAGTTATTTGTCTAGTCGAAGAATCACTCGCAAATACGAAGACCCTTCCATCTCTGCTATCATTGCAATTGCAATGAATAGTTTGCAATTGTGAACCATGGACCTCCGCAAATGCAACCATGTTGATCGCAAATGCGAACAAGTTGTCCCCTGGTGCACTTCGCATATGCGAACACTAGCTTCATAAATGTTAACCCAGCAGACTTGGCCAACCTTCGCAAATGCGAACTCAGACCTCGCAAATGCGAGATCTGAGGCCTGTGCAAAAAAACCAGCAACTTTGATTCCCAACAACACTCCGCTAAGCGTACGAAACCCATACGAGCCCTCGGGGCTCCAAATAAAATATCCACACAAGTCTTAAAATATCATATGAACTCGCTCGCGTAATCAAAGCACATAAATAACATCTAAAACTACGAATTGAACTCTAAAACACATGATTTTCAAAGAGATTTTCAAGATTTTCTAAAATTTCAACTAAGCGTCCGAATCCTATCAAATCAACTCCGAACGATGCCAAACTTTGCAAATAATTTCTAAATTCCATAACAGACCTATTCCAAGTCCCAAAATCAAATTTGGATCTCAATAGCTAAAAGTGAACCTACAGTCAAACTTTTCAACTTAAAATTGCCAAATTTCGGCAAATCAACCTACGAACTTCCAAAATAAATTCCGGGCATACGCCCAAGTACGAAATCGCAATACAAAACTATCTGAGTCATAAAAACTCAGTTCCGAGGTTGTTTTCACAAAAGTCAAAGTTTTGTCAATATTTTCAAATTTACTTCTAAGTCTAGAATCAAGGGCCCAAATCAACCCGAAAGCTTCCCGAAATAAAACTAATCAACCCCGCAAGTCATAAAAGCATAAACACACATGTGTGAAGCCATAAAAGGGGTAACGGGCGCAATTACATAAAAAAAACCGATCGGATCGTTACATATTCAAAGCAAATAGGTGTAGGATGGAGCTTTGTCACTAACTATAATTATGCTCCTAATGGTAGGATATGGGTTGGTTGGAACCTAACTAATGTATAGATGGTAGTACTAGATTCTTCTACACATGTGATTCAGTGCTCAGTCCAAGACAAAAACTCAGTCTTCTCTAGCTTCATTACCTTTGTTTACGGACGTCATACCGTAGCAGACATAAAATCACTATGCGATAAGTTGATAAGCATCATAAACTATCAATAGACCATGGATAATTCTGGGAGATTTCAACACTATACTGCATGTTGAAGACAGGATAAATGGAACTCTAGTACATCAAAGTGAAGTAGTAAACTTCTAGAGTTTCTTGGAGGAAATTGGAGTGGGGTAAATTACAAAAGGAGGGAACCAATACTATTAGAGTAACAAAAGGGATGCAGAGAGTAGAATTTATAATATTATAGACTGGGCATTTAGCACTGCACATTATTTTTATTCTTACAGTGGCATTGAGGCTATATAATGCCACCAGAATTCTCTGATCATACCTCAATCCTACTCAACAAAAGGGCATCAAGGGCACAAGTCAAAAGATCACATAGGTTGCTAAATGCTCTAATGCAACATGAGAACTATAAGAGTGTAATTAACAATATTTTGTCTCAGCATGTTCAGGGATACACTATATATTCTGTTTGGAGAAAACTAAAACTGCTGGAACTTACAGACAACAGATATGCACAAAGAGATTTCATCTGTTGAGAGCAAACTGCAACAGTTGATGGAACACCCCAAAGACACCTAAAAAGCTTTAAACGAAGATCACTTCAACCCTCAACTAATCGAAGAAGAGAAGACAACCCTCAGAATGATAGAGAAATAGGATGGAACCCAGGAATAAATATTGTGGCAGAAATCCAGGGCAATATGGATTACACATGGATATTATACTTCCAAATATTTTCACGCATAATTGAAATCCCGACTAGACAAAAAGGGAATATCATACATATATATTGATCTAGATGATAGAATCACTGAACCAAAAGCTATTCAACAGGAATTTGTGAGATTCTTTCGTAAATTATAAGACACAGCATCATCAGAGCTTCCATGGATTGGCTTGACTAGTACTAGGAATGGCCCCTACTTATAACTGACCCAACAACAGAAATTTTTGGCGCATATAATAAGAGATGAGATTATGTGTAATGACCCAGTTGGTCGTTTTGAGAGTTAGCGCCCCGATCCTCTAATAACTAGGGGTGGGCATTCGGTACTTTGATTCGGTATTTAAGAATTTCGGTTTGGTATTTTGGTATTCGGTTTATCAATTGTGTATACAAAATACCGTACCAAAATATTTCGGTACGGTTCGATATATCTTATTTTGGTTCGGTACGGTTTCGATACGGTTTCGGTTTAAATTAAATCTTTGTTACGAGGCTTCTGCTTATTCAAATCTGTAGCTCTTCGACTTTTGAAACTAATACAGCTAGTATCGAAATGAATCTGTTTGTTAAATGGTCTTTATCAAAATGAATGTTAGCTAAATATTCAAATTGAAATAGAAGTAACTATCTTACTTTTTAATTTTAAGTTTGAAAAATAAGTCATCAAAAAGGAAACCTTTTCTATTGATTCTAAATACTTTTCTACTCAAAGTTTAAGATAACAATTACACTATTTTGTTATATTAGTAGTAATACGAGAAATATTAAATTAATAGGGGTTTTGGACTTTTGGGGTGTGGGCTTAAGGTTATTGGGCTAAAAAATAAAAATAAAGTTGGGCTTGGACTAAACTATTTCGGTATTTCGGTTATACCGAAATATCAAAAATCTAATACCGTATACCGAACCGAATTACCAAAATACCAAAATTTATGTACCGAAATACCGAAAAAACTGAAACTGAAACCGAAATACCAAATTAATTCGGTTCGGTTCGAAATTTGGTTTTTCAAATTTTATGTCCACCCCTACTAATAAATGCTTCTCCCATGTCTTTTTCTGCTTTTGGGACTTGTCGGAACGTTTAGTTGTGAATTTCGGAGAGTTTTTAGACACATAGTCCTTATATGTGAGTTTAAGCTTTAGAAACCGGGCCATAGTTGGAACTATGTGAAGACGTATCCGGAATGAAATTATGTCAACCCCGTCAGTTCTATTGAGTGATTTCGGGGTTAGGAGCGTGTTCGGAATGTGTTTTCGAGGTCTGTAGTAGATTTAGGCTTGAATTGGCGAAACTCAAAATTTTGGCGATTTCGGCCGATAAGTGAAATTTTGATATTGGGCTCGGAATGGGATTCCGGAAGTGGCAGCAGGTCCGTAGTGTCATTTATGATCTGTGTGTAAAATTTGAGGTCATTCGGACTAGAGAAGTATTTCGGCATCGGTTGTGGAACTTGGAAATTTCATAAGTTCTTAGGCTTGAATCCATGCATAATTGGTGATTTTGATGTTATGTGATGTGTTTTAAAGGCTCGACTAAGTTTGGATAAGGTATTAGGACTGGTTGGTAATCTTGGTTGAGGTCCCAGGGGCCTCGGGGATGTTTCGGATGCTCAACGGGATGAATTTGGACTTAGGAAACCAGCTGAAGCATTGCTGGTTCTAGTGTCTCGCACCTGCGGATGGGGAGACGCAGGTGCGGACACGTAGGTGGGGGAAGGGGCTTCGCAGGTGCGGTCTTGTCCAAGGTCATCCAGTGCTCGTAGGTGCGGTCTGGGTTTCGTAGGTGCGGAGCCGCAGATGCGGCCTAGTGACCGCAGGTGCGGCCCCAGCCCTGTTAGTGAGTTTTCGCACCTGCGATGGATTTTCCGCAGGTGCGGTCCAAGAGTTGCAGGTGCGGAATTCCTGGGTTGTTTATACAAAATCTAAGGGTTTGAAATTCATATTTTTTAAAACGATTTGGAGCTCGGGATTTGGCGATTTTCAGTGGGTTTTGAGGAGAAGCTTCATAGGTAACAATTTCTAACCTTAATTCACTTGTATATCATTAACCCATAGAAATTTCTTCAATCTAATCAATGAAATTGGGTGAAAAATCATGAAATGGGAGGAAGTTCCCCAAGTAGAAATCTGAGGATTTAGGAGATTTTGACGCCGGACTTTGATGATTCTTGTTCAAGTGAGTTCGTGAGTGAATGGGTGTTCTAAATTTGTAACTTTCACTTGTTTCTGAGACGTGGGCCTGAGGGACGTTTTGGGAAATTTTCCTAATTTTGCGTATTAGCTTCGAACTAATTAGCTATATTGATTCCTTAAAGTGATATTTACATTATGCAATTGAATTTAATAGATTTGGGCCATTCGGAGTCGGGTACTCGTGGCAAGAGCGTGGTTTTGAGTTGAGTAGAGCAGTCGAGGTAAGTGGCTTGCCTAACTCTGTGTTGGGGACTTCCCCTTAGGTTGTTTTGATATTATTTGTTGTATGGGCGTCGTGTAAGTGTGGTGACGAGTACGTACACGGGCCATTGTTGCTTGAATTCCATTTTTTCCTATCCATGCCATAAATCATTTTTACTCCCATTTCACTATTTAATGTGCTACATGTGTAGTTTAGATTAGAAAGAAGCATGTCTACCTGTTTTACCTAAATTCTCTATTTGATACAATGTGTACCATGTTAGTTAGTCTTTATCTTGTTCTTGTTTGTGACTCTTTTTCGAGCTGTTTAAATATACTGTATATGGCATTCATTCGCATTGCATATTTAAATTGGGACTACCGACGTATTCCGGGAGCTTTCCCCCTATACTGCATATTTAAATTGGGACTACGGACGTATTTCGGGAGCTTTCCCCCTATACTGCATATTTAATTGGGACTACAGATGTATTCGAGCTTCCCCCTGTGCTGCATCTTTACATTTGGAACACGTATCCCGGGAGATTCCACCGTGTGATACTTTGTGCTGAGCCAAGGGCTCCCTATTGTTGTTTTACTTTCAGATCATTCATTTATACTTCTAACCTTAGCTTTTACATCCTTCTGTATTGTTTTAAACTGCATTTACTTATAAAAATCTAGTAGAGCCTTAACCTGACCTTGTCACTACTTGACTGGGGTTAGGCTTGGCACTTACTGGGTACCAATTGTGGTGTACTCATTCCCTTTCTTGCACATGTTTTTCGTGTGCATATCCAGGTACCAGCACTCCGTTTCGTGGCTAGGGGTCCGAGCAACTCTTTCGAGGAGACCGAAAGGTAATTCTGCCGCATCCACAGAGTCTTTCGAGTCACCTTCCGCTCCAGACTTAGATAGATTTTTCATGTATTTTTCCTCACGTTGTATAGAGCTACTTTTGAGATAGATCTTGTGACTAATGTAATATTCCGGGTTTTGGGAGTTATAATTGTACATGCCAAGCGGCTATGTTATGTCTACTTATGTTCCTTTCTGTCTTTATTTTATTATATTTATTTTCCGCAAATTTAGGCTTACTTAGTCGTAGAGACTAGGTGCCGTCGCGACACCTTCCGAAGGGTAAATCGGGTCGTGACATTATGCAAGAAGTTCACTCTATCCCGCCTGACAAATCACCTTGATGGCTATCCTGCAGAGTTTTTAAAGGAAATATGGCCAGTCATTTGTGAAGATATGACCACTGCAGTTCTACAATTCTTTGAGAATGGAAAACTGCTGAAGGAAGTCAGTTGTACTGCAGTAACACTAGGGTTAAAGGTAACTAATCCAATATATGTGAAAGAGTTCAGGCCAATTGCTTGTTGTACCACTTTATCCAACATTATAGCCAAAATCATGAATGCAAGACTGAATACAACAGTTGATTATTTGGTAGGATCTGCTCAATCTTCCATCATTGAGGGGAGAAACATACTAGACAATGTCATCATAGCACATAAATTCATCAATGGATATACGCAGAAATAAGTATCCTCTAGGTGTCTAATTAAAGTAGATATAAAGAAAGAATGTGACACTGTGGAATGATGCTTCTTAAAGGGACTATTGCTGAAATTTGGAATCCCAACCAGAATGGTCAATCTAATCACGGAATGTGTCATTACTGTCAACTACTCCTTGCTTGTTAATGGAGGCTTAACTCCTAGATTCCTAGCCAAGAGAGGGTTGAGACAGGATGACCATATATCACCTAATCTCTTTGTCCTAGTTATGGATTATCTAAGCAGAACATTGACGAGGTTGAAGCTGATTCCAAAATTCAACTTCCATCCAAAATGTTCTAAGTTAGAGATCACACACATTTGTTTTGCTGATGACCTACTACTGTGTTATAGATATGATAGAATCTCTATTAAACTTATGATGTGCTACTTTGAACATTTCTCTGCTACCTCTAGGCATAAGGCTAAGATGGACAAGAGTTATTTCTATGTAGCAATTGTAACACCTCAGTTCAAGGAACACATGCTGAATAAGCTACACTTCTCTTCTAATACTCTCCCCTTCAAATACTTATGTGTCCCAATATTTTAAAAAAAACTCACCATCACTCAATGTATATCACTGGTAGATAAGATAATTTCTAGAATTAACTTTTGGACCTTTAGATTCCATTCATATACAGGTAAGTTCCCACTTATAAAGAGTGTTATGTTTGAGATGAAAACCTACTGGGCTTAGGTATTCCTTCTGCCTAAGAAGGTGCATGCACTAGTAACTAGAATCTGTAGAAAGTTTCTTTGGCATGGAACGATGGAAAATAGCAAAATAAAACCCCATTGCTTGGGGGATACTCTGCCAACCTCGATCCATAGGACGTGTGAGCATTTTGGACTTATTCTTGTGGAAAAAAGCATCTATTAGTAAGCTTCTATGGGCTGTTTCAAAAAGAAAGACAAGCTCTGGGTGATATGGATTTATAACCAATACATCAAGGGGAGAGATCTCAATACTATGGACACACCAAAGCATGCTATCAGGCTAGTGAGGCAAGTTTTTGATGCCAGAAAATGGCTGAATATTGGGATTGCCGAATGAAATAATTATACAATAGAAGCAAGTTCATTATTAAGAAACATACCATGCATTCTTACCACATCTTCCAAAGGCCTCACCAAAATATTTAGTGATGCTCAAAGGACTCCTTCCTGGGCAACAATTCATAATGTGGTTGGCATTGCAGAAGAGATTAACAACAGTAGACATATAAGTAAGATGGGGGATTCAGGTCCCTCCAGCATGCTCATTTGGCACTTAAGATAAGCAAGAAACACACGACCACTTATTTTTTGAATGTACCTACTCTAAATTTATGTGGAGTAGACTTCCGAGTTGGGCAAATTCCATCAGGTCCATTGGTCAATGGAAAGGTGAAGTAATTTGGACATGCACAAAGATATTCCATCTGTTGAGAGCAAACTGCAACAGTTGATGGAACGCCCCAAAGACACCCAAGAAGCTTTAAATGAAGGACACTTATACCCTCAACTAATCGAAGAAGAGAAGAAAACCCTTAGAATGATATGGAAATGGGATGGAACCCAGGAATAAATACTCTGGTAGAAATCCAGGGCAATATGGATTACACATGGAGATTATACTTCCAAATATTTTCATGCACAATTGAAATCGAGACGATCCAAAAAGGGAATATCATACATATATACTGATCTAGATGATACAATCACTGAACCTAAAGGTATTTAATAGGAATTTGTGAGATTCTTTCAAAAGTTATGAAAGACAACAACAACAGAGCTTCCATGGACTAGCTTGACTAGTATTAGGAATGGCCCCTACTTATGACTGACCCAAAAACATGATTTTTGGTGCTTGTAACAAGAGAAGAGATTATGCAAGCAGTTCACTCTCTCCCACCTGGAAAATCACCTTGTTGGCTATCCTGCAGAGTTTTTTCAAGGAATTCTAGCCAGTCATTGGTGAAGATGTGACCACTGCAGTTCTACAATTCTTTGAGAATGGAAAACTATTGAAGGAAGTCAATTGTATGGTAGTAATGATAACTAGGGATTTTAGCCTATTATTTCCTCTCTTTTGCTTAGGTTTTGGGTCAAAATGCATAAAGGTATTTCGAAAATTAACTTAATGTTCTTGCTTGCAGAGTTTGGTCAAAATGAGGCAAAGAAGACATAACCAACTCATGAATGAGCCAAACTTGCACAAATCAAGGCTGGCAATTGGAGCGCTGAGAGCGGTAGAAAAGCGCGGCCGCGTAAGGACCACCACTGAGGCGGCCATAAATACGCGACCCGCGAAAATGAGATTCAGAGAGGCTGTTTTGAGCAGAAGAATAACGCTAACCGCGATGGAATAGCGCTGCCGCGAATTATCTAGCACAACCACGATGGGATTTTCACTGAGAGCGCGTTTTGAGGTTCAGAGACCCTGCGAGTTGGGCTTAACTGAAGAAAGCGGTCTGCGTCCAAATTACGCAGCCACGAATGGATCTCACGCGGACGTGGTTAAATATACGCGATCCGTGAAACTAAGCCCAACCCAAGCCCATAATTGAAGAAACGCGGACCACATTCATTATTACGCGGCCGCGAAAGCTCAAGCGCGGACGCGGTCAGAATTTCACGTCCGCGAATCCTCCGCAGGGGCATTTTGGTTCAGAATTTTTAGGCTAGTATAAATAGATCCTTTTAGCAATTTTAGGTTAAGTTTTGTTTGGGAGATCACGTGAACGGCTGGTTTTTACCTTTTTGAGTAATTTTAGAGTAAATTTATCTTCAATCTTTAGATTTTCATCTTGTATTTGAATATTACTGCATATATTTCATCTCTATCTTTAATTTCTGCTATTATTATGAGTAGCTAGACCCTATAGTTAGGGTTGTGACCCAACCCTAGTGTGGGTATTTAATGAGTCTTGATTTTTAGGGCTTAATTATTTATGGGTGAGTGATTTTTAGTCTAATTCATGCTTTAATTGTAGAATTAGTGGTTGCAAACACTGATTCATGCCTTTATGACTTAGGCTCTCCTTGAGAAAGAAGGCCTAAGTCTAGGAAAATCAGGCTAACAAGGAATTTGGGTGAACTCAAGAGATTGATAGCCCCAATTAAAGGGTTAAACCTAAATATAGTAATACCCGACTTGAGCCAATGTCATTTGTTATGCATGAACACCCATTTAGACTTGATAAAGCCAAATTGGCAAAGTCACTCGAACTATCGAGAGGTATAGAGTGACAACTTATGTGTGATGGTTATATCATGACCCCAATCAAAACAAATTTGTCCTAGATTATCGATACCCATTAGATACTCACCTAGGCGGAAGTCATTTCCCTTGTGCCTTATAACCCTTGAAAACTTTCATAAAAATATTGTACTTAGATTACTTTTAGCATTCAATAGTATCAAACTTACAATAGAACCAATCACAAAAATGTTTAGAAGTGCAATTAGAAACAACACGCACATATTGATTAGTTAGATACCCAACTCCAAACCAAATTAACTCCTTGTAGAAATCGATCCCGATCTCATCGGGTAAAACTGCATCGACCACTCCTCGCTATTATATAGTGGTGTAGGGTTGGAACCGATCACTTTTTGGCACCGTTGTCGGGGAGTTAGACGGTTTTGGCTATCTATCTAACTAGTTGTGTGTCTTGTTTTTCTTTCCTTCTATTTTACTAAATTTTGTGTGTCAATCGCTTACGTACCAAATGGCACATAATGATCCTCTTGGAAATGTTCTTCCAGGGGAGGAGGTAGATGAAAATGGTGAGGATGAGATTAATTTAGTACCTCAAGCCCAAAGAAGAGGCCGCCAGGCTAGTGACAACATTCCATACCCTCCCCCACCTCCTCCAGGGGCAGCACACCGGGTGCTTCCCAATGAAGGTTACGCAAGTGCAATTGTCCCACCCCGGATTCGGCCGGGGAATTTCCAGATTACAAATGTCATGTTGGCCTTATTGGAGCAAATAGGGTTCTTCAGTGGAGCTCCTCATCAGAATGCATATAAACATCTAAAGGGTTTTGTAGACACCTGCTGGGGGAGCAAACAGACGAATGTGTCGGAGGATGCGCTAAGATTGAGACTTTTCCCATTTTCACTTAGAGGGAAAGCTTTGGACTGGCTCGAGAGGCTACCCAACCATTCCATACACACGTGGGATGAGTTGGCAGAAAAGTTTATAGCCAAGTTTTTCTCACCGGGACATATGGAGGCATTGAGGGATGAAATCCTAGCCTTTAAACAGGAACCTAATGAACCCCTACATGAAATCTGGGAGAGATATCAGACAATGGTCAAGGAATGCCCAAACAATGACACGACTGAAGCAATGATTCAGCAGACATTCTATAGGGGCATCAACATCACCAACCAGTGTGTGGTGAATCAACTAGTAGGGGGAAATTTTATGAAGATGCCTTATGTCGATGCTTGTGATATACTTGATGAGATGGATGACACTTCTTCATCTTGGCAAAGTCGGGCAAATGTTCCTCAAGGTGAACCAAATGTAATCAATCTTCACAAGGAACTTCAAGACCACAAACAAGCCATAGAAGAATTGACAACTACCATGAACCAGTTAACCAAAGCACAACTTCAGCAAATTCAGGGACCAAATCAAGTAAATGCCATGGAAGGTGTCAATCTATTGGTCAACAAGAGGAGACGGCGTGGTCAACAAGTGCAAAATAATCAAGATCAATATGAGCAACGTGGAAGCGGTTACAATCAAGACGACTCTTATGATGATCAAAGTGAGGAAGTTATTATGCAAACAACTACTAAGGACAACAGAACAATGCTCCAAATCAACACTGGAGATCGCAAAGGAACAATCAAAATTGGGGCAACCAAAGCCAAGGGAATTGGAATAATGGCAACAACAACAATTCGAACAATTGGGGGAACATCAATCAGAATTGGGGGGGGGGGGGGGGGGCATAACAATAGCAATTGGTATGGAAACAATAATAACAATTGGGGAGGCAATGTAAATCAAGCTGGTTGGGGTAACAATAATCAAGGCAACCGGGGTTCGGGCTTTCAAAGGCCCCCGATGTATCAACAACCCAACAATCCTCTTCCATATTTGTCACAAGGGCCGATTTCTTCAAGCAATGAGATGGGGCGGATAGAGAGTATGTTCAAGCAAATGATGGAACGAAATGCCGACTCCGATGCCCAAATTGCCTCCCACACTACCTCTATTCGCAACTTGGAAGTACAAATGGGTCAAACTTCTCAAGCATTGAATACTCGCCCTAAGGGGGCGCTACCAAGTGACACGGTAGTAAACCCAAAGGGTGGGAAAAATACAGGACATGCCATGGCGGTAACCACAATAAGCGGTAGAGGTGGAAAAGAAAGTACCTCTAATTCTAATAAGATTGTGAATGAAGATGTTGTGTTGAAAAATGATGATGATGATCCAATCGTTGATGAGCAAGTGAGTGATGAGAATGGAAATGATGAAGTGAGGATCGATATTCATGACAACGAGGAGGAGACTCAAAAGGATGTGAACCCGTCTAGGGAACACGTGATAGACATACCAGAAACAGTAGTGCCTAAAGCCAAGACTCCCTTGTCAAGGCCTCCTCCACTTTATCCTCAAAGACTTGCAAAGAAAAATAATGAAAACCAATTCAAGAAGTTTATTGAGATGATGAAAAGCTTGTCAATCAATGTGCCCTTGGTGGAAGATCTTGAACAAATGCCAGGATATGCCAAGTTTATGAAGGACTTGGTAACTAAATAGAGATCTATTAATTGTTAGACCATCAAAATGACTCATCAAGTGAGTGCCATTGTGCACTCGATGACTCCAAAGCTTGAAGATCCCGACGCCTTTACAATTCCTTGCACCATTGGTAGTGTCGATTTTGCAAAAGCCTTGTGTGATTTGGGAGCAAGTATTAATTTGATGCCATACTCCGTATTCAAGACATTGGGTATTGGACAACCGAGAGCTAATTCAATGAGATTGCAAATGGCGGCTAGAACAATGAAGAGGCCGCTTGGGATTATTGATGATGTTATTGTTCGGGTCGACAAGTTTATTTTGCCGGCTGATTTTAAGATTCTCGACTGCGAAGTCGACTATGAGGTGCCTATAATATTGGGGAGACCTTTCCTAACAACATGGAAGGCATTGGTTGATGTGGAAGCAGGGGAGCTCACATTCCGGGTGGGCGATGAAAAAGTTGTATTCCACGTGTGCAAATCAGTGAGGCAACCAAATAGTAATGAAGTTTTCTATTTTGTGGATCTTGTGACGGAGGTGATAGTTGATGACACGAGTGCCATGATCAATGTGGAAGACCCTATGGAAGTTGTGTTGTTAAACCATGAGGATGATGAAAGGGGAGACTTTGTTGAATGTGCAAATGCCTTGCAAGGGATGGGATCCTACTCATATGGTCCCAGTAAACTTTCCTTGGACTTGGAGAATCAGAAGACTCCACAAACAAAGCCCTCGATCAAGGAGCCACCAACATTGAAGTTGAAGCCTCTACCTTCGCACCTCAAGTATGAATTCTTAGGCCATTCCTCTACATTACCTGTTATTTTTTCTGCTTGCTTAACTAAAGTGCAGGTAAACTCCACCCTTGAGTTGCTTCAAAGAAGAAAAAAGGCAGTTGGATGGACTTTGGCCGACATTTGGGTCATAAGTCTCACCTTTTTCATGCACAAAATTATACTAGAGGATGATGCAAAACCCTACGTGGAACATCAAAGGAGGTTGAACGAGGACATGAAAGAGGTCGTCAAGAAGGAAATTATCAAGTTGCTTGATGCGGGGGTTATCTATCCAATCTCAGATAGTTCATGGACTTAACCGGTTCAATGTGTGCCAAAAAAGGGGGGTATGGTTGCGATCAAGAATGATAAGAATGAATTGATCCCCACCAGAACTGTCACAGGTTGGAGGATATGTATACTAAATAAAGTTGAACAAAGTGACCCGCAAAGATCATTCCATTGCCCTTTCTTGACCAAATATTGGATAGACTTGCCGGACGTGCCTACTATTGCTTTTTGGATGGGTACTCAAGGTACAACCAGATTCTCATTGCCCCGGAATACCAAGAGAAAACTACATTTACATGTCCGTATGGAACATATGCATTCTCACGGATGTCGTTTGGTTTGTGTAATGCACTAGCTACCTTTCAGTGGTGTGTGATGGAAATGTTTACGGATATGGTGGAGGACTTCCTTGAAGTGTTTATGGTTAATTTTAGTGTTGTTGGGGACTCATTTGAAGAATGCTTGGAAAATCTTGACAAAGTGTTGGAAAAATTCCACTTTATGGTTGAGGAGGGCATTGTCCTCGGCCATAAGATCTCAAAGCACGGAATTGAAGTGGACAAGGCGAAGATTGAAGTGATATCAAAGCTACCTCCTCCTACTTCTGTCAAGGGAGTTAGGAGCTTTCTTGGGCACGCGGGGTTCTACCGAAGGTTCATCAAAGATTTCTCAAAAGTGGTGAATCTCTTGTGCAAGTTGCTAGAAAAGGATGCAAAGTTTGTGTTCAATGAAGAGTGCATGAAAGCTTTTGAGCTTCTCAAGTATAAATTGACAACCACTCCCATCACTACCGCACTCAATTAGAGCTTACCATTTGAGCTTATGTGCGATGCTAGTGACGTTGCGGTAGGAGCGATTTTGGGGCAAAGGATAAACAAGATATTTCATCCAGTTTATTATGCAAGCAAAACGATGAATGACGCTCAAGTCAATTATACAGTGACAGAGAAAGAGTTGTTAGCCATTGTGTTCGCCATGGAAAAGTTCAGGCCATATCTCATGGGTGCCAAAGTGATTGTGCACACTAATCACGCGGCACTCCGTTATTTGATGACCAAAAAGAACTCGAAGGTTAGATTGATGAGATGGGTTCTTCTGCTTCAAGAATTTGACCTCGAGATCATTGATAGAAAAGGAAGTGAGAATCAGGTAGTGGACCATTTGTCCCGCTTAGAAGAGGAGGGGAGGCCCCAAGATGGTCTCGAAAATAATGATGCATTCCCGGATGAGCAACTCCTCTTCGTTTCTTTGAATAGTATGCCTTGGTTCGCGGATGTTGCTAATTTTCTTGTGACAGGCATTGTCCCGAGTGAGCTCTCTTCTAACCAAGGAAGAAACTCAAACGGGACAGCTTGGATTATTATTGGGACAAACCCTATTTGTTCAAGATTTGAAATGACGGTGTGATCCGTAGATGTGTCCCAGAAGAGCAGCAAATGAGTATTCTTGATGCTTGTCATTCCTCGCCCTACGGTGGTCATCATGGTGGGGCGAGAGCTGCTTCCAAGGTTCTTAACTGTGGATTTTATTGGCCTACCCTGTATAAAGATGCAAGTGAGCTTGTTAAGAGGTGTGATGAATGCCAAAGAGCTGGGGGAATTTCCAAGAAGGATGAAATGCCTCTCACCGCTATTCTTGAAATTGACATTTTTGACGTGAAGGGCATTGACTTCATGGGGCCTTTTGTGAGTTCTTGTGGTAACACTTACATTCTGGTTGTTGTTGATTATGTTTCCAAGTGGGTTGAAGTCGTGGATTTTCCCAACAACGAGGCACGAAGTGTGGTGGCGTTCTTAAAGAAAAATATCTTCACAAGGTTTTGTACTCCTAGAGCGATCATCAGTGATGGGGGTTCTCATTTCTGCAAAAGGGCCTTCGACACTTTACTTTCAAAGTATGGTGTCAATCATAAGGTGTCAACCCCTTATCACCCCCAGGATAGTGGAAAAGTTGAGGTCTCCAATAGGGAGATAAAGAGCATATTGTCAAAAACTGTCAATGCAAATCAGACGGATTGGTCAAGGAAACTTGATGATTCTTTGTGGGCTTATAAGACTGCGTACAAGACTCCAATCGGTATGTCTCCGTACCGGTTGGTATTTGGGAAAACATGCCATCTGCGGTTGAATTAGAGCATAAAGCCATGTGGGCGCTGAAGAGGTTAAATCTTGAATGGGATGTAGCAGCCAATCTCCGGGTGGAGCAACTTAATGAACTAGATGAACTCCGATTTCATGCCTATTCCAGCTCCTCCTTGTATAAGGACAAGATGAAGTACTTGCACGACAAATATTCCCGGAACATGGAATTCAAGGAGGGTGACTTGGTTCTTCTCTTCAACTCTCGGTTACGACTGTTTCCGGGAAAGGTCAAATCAAAATGGAGTGGCCCTTTTGAAGTAGTGCATGTAACTATGTTTGGTGCTCTTGATTTGAAAAAAAATGGTGAACTCTTCAGAGTTAATGGGCACCGAGTGAAGTATTACCTCGGCAAGTTTGATGACAGCCATTTGGTGGCCTTGATCAATCTCTAATGATGTTGGTAACATGCGTCGTGCCGCGACGTTAAATCAGGCGCTTCTTGGGAGGCAACCCATGTGTTTTTTTTCTTTCTTTTTTGATTTTCTTCTTAGATTAGGATTTGTTTTGGACTAACTAGTTGTGAAGTTTGTGTAGGAATTGTTTGTGCAGTGCAAGACTTTGGCTAGAAAAAATTGCCTAAGTATGGGGAATAACGTGGACCGCGCTCAAAAATTTTGCGGTCCGCGACAGCATTTCGCGGGGGAACAAATTGTCAGCGGACGCGGACTTGAAAGTCCCAGAATATCAACTCTCTGAAGTTGTATTCACGTCCGCGTTCGTAATTTCGCGGTCCGCATTTTTCTTTCGCGGACGCGCCCATTTTTTGGCTCTCAGCGGACCAGTTTCTGCAACAACCCTTCGAAAGGTAAAAAGCGCGGACCGCGGTGGAATTACGCGGAGGTAAGTCGATGGGACCACTTTTGTGGAGTATAAATAGAAGGTCCTAGTTCCTTTTACGCTTTTCGGACCTTGATTTTTCACAACATCAGGGCATTGCTCATCTTCTCTTCTTTGAACTACAAATCTCATCTTACTAATCAAGAGTTAGTTTTCTACTACAAATCTCACAACTGGTGTGCTCAAATTTTTGTATTAGTTTTATTTCTTTCTTTTCTTTTCTTTTAGTGTCACGACCCAAAACCTATGGGTTGTGATGGCGCCGGACACACTGTCAGGAAAGCCAATCCCTTAATCAGTTGAAATATCTTCCTGTTTAACAATTTCGAAACCGTTGCCTTTAATGCATTTCATAATCAAATAAGTAAACTTTTATAAATTAAACACGACAAGAAATCTATTTAATTCAATAAAACAAGACTCACACATCCCCAGAACCCGGTGACACAAGTACATGAGACTTTTCTAAGGATTTATACAATTGTACAACGCTTGTCCGAAAACAAATTTGGACAAAAGCAATAAATATAAAATGTATGTACACAGAAGGGAGACTTCGACAGCTTTGGAACGCTTCTGGATGAATGCAGCCCGTATAAGTCTTCCAAGTCAATCACTGTACTATAAAGGTACCTGTGCAACAACATGCAGTGAAAGTGTAGTATGAGTACATATACATATATGTACCCAGTGAGTATCCCGTCTAATCTCGAAGAAGTAGTGACGAGAGGTCGACTCGATACTCACTAAGGTCCAACAGTAATAAAGTAAG